>PVIY010023456.1:0-39306 GCA_004026745.1 Myrmecophaga tridactyla | reverse complement strand
ATGTTCTCAATTTCATTTATTTCTGCTATAATCTTTGTTATTTCTTTCCTTTTGCTTGCTTTGCGGTTAGTTTGCTGTTCTTTCTCCAGTTCTTCCAAGTGGACAGTTAATTCCTGTATTTTTGCCGTTTCTTCTTTTTTGATATAGGCATTTAGGGCAATAAATTTCCCTCTTAGCACTGCCTTTGCTGCATCCTATAAGTTTTGATATGTTGTGTTTTCATTTTCATTCGCCTCGAGATATTTACTGATTTCTCTTGTAATTTCTTCCTTGACCCACTGGTTGTTTAAGAGTGTGTTGTTGAGCCTCCACATATTTGTGAATTTTCTGGTGCGTTGCCTATTATTGATTTCCAACTTCATTCCCTTATGATCTGAGAAATTGTTTTGTATGATTTCAATCGTTTTAAATTTGCTGAGACTTGCTTTGTGACCCAGCATATGGTCTATCTTTGAGAATGATTCATGAGCACTTGAGAAAAATGTGTATCCTGCTGTTGTGGGGTGTAATGTCCTATAAATGTCTGTTAAGTCTAGTTCATTTATTGTAATATTCAAATTCTCTGTTTCTTTATTGATCCTCTGTCTAGATGTTCTGTCCATTGATGAGAGTGGGGAATATTTATCATATTTTGTTTATGCTTTCATCTGTTGATGGACACTTGGGGTGATTCTACCTTTTGGCTATTTGAATAATGCTCCTTCTATGAACTTAATGTACAAATATCTGCTTGAGTCTCTGCTTTCAATTTTTTCAGACAGTTACCCAGAAGTATAATTACTGGTTCATATAATTGGAAATATGGTGATATTAATTTTTTGAGGAACCACCAAAATTATTTCCACAACAGCTGTACCATTTTACATTCCCATGAACAATGTACAAGGGTTCCTATTGCTCTGAATCCTTGCCAACAATTATTTTCTGCTTTTAATAAAAATAGCTATCCTAGTGCTGTGAAGTGGTATTTCATTGTCATTTTGATTTGCATTCCCCTAATAGCAAATGATGTTGTGCATATCTACTAATGGGCTCATTAGCCATTTTTATCTTCTTTATAGAAATGTCTTTCAAATTCTTTGCCCATTTTTAAATTGGATTGATTGTCTTTTAGTCGAGCATTAGGAGTTATTTATATATTCTGGATATTAAACCCTTATCAGATATATGATTTCCAAATATTTCCTCCCATTCTTAAGGTTTTCTTTTTGCTTTCTTGATAATATCTTTTGATGCACAGAGGTTTTTAATTTTGATGAACTCCAATTTATTTTTCCTTTTTTTTTTTTCTTATACTTCTGATGTAAAATCTGAGAATCCATTACCTAATACAAGGTCCTCAAGACAGTTCCCTATGTTTTCCCCTGAAGAATTCATAACAACTCTTATAATTAGGTCCTTGATTCCTTGTGAATTGATTCTTTAATATATTATGAAACAGGGGTCCAACTTCACTATTTTGCATGCAATTTCCACTTGGCCCAGCACCATTTGTCAAAGAGATTAGTCTTTCCCCATTTGAATGGAATTGGCACCCTTGTCAAAAATCAACTGGCCATCTCTTTCTCTCAGCCAACATTTCAAGCAGGCTTACTGTCCTTCCCGTCTCTACATGGGACATGACTCTCAGGGGTATAAACCTTCCTGGCAACGTGGGACAAAAATCCTAGAATGAGCTGGGACTCAGCACCAAGGGACTGAGAAAACCTTTTCAACCAAAAGAGGAAAGAGAGAAAGGAGACAAAAAATATAGTGTCAATGGCTGAGAGATTTCAAATTGAGTCGAGAGGTTATCCTGGAGGTTATTCTTATGCATTAAATAGAAATCACCTTTTCAGTTAAGGTATAATGGAGAGGCTGGAGGGAAGTGTCTGAAAATGTAGAGCTGTGTTGCAGTAGCCACGTTTCTTGAAGATGATTGTATAATGACATAGCTTTCGCAATGTGCCTGCATAATTGTGAGAACCTTGTGCCTGATGTTCCTTTCATCTACCTTATTGAAAGACGAGTAAGATGTGGGTTAAAAATAAATGAATGGTGGGGGGAACAGATGTTAAAATAAATTTGGTGGATTGAAATGTTGGTGATCAGTGGGGAGGGAGGGGGGAGTTATGGTATGTATGAATTTTTTTGTTTTCTTTTTGTTTCTTTTTCTGGATTGATGCAAATGTTCTAAAAAATGATCATGATGATGAATATACAACTATGTAATGATACTGTGAGTTACTGATTGTATAGAAGAATGGAATGATCACATGGTGAGACTGTTTGTGTTTGTATGTGGTTATGTTTAATAAAAAAAAAAAAAAACAGATAGATGTAATATAATCCAAAATCCTGGAAATGAAAAGTACAATCACTGAGGGAGAAGCTAGATCATCTGACCAAGTCTGAACTGCAAGGAAGATTAGAAAAAACATTTGAGAACATAAGTTGTGAGACCAAATGAAGCTTGTGGGAGTACATGGAAGTGGGACACATCCCTAGCTGGGTGGAGGGTGCACTAGGCAGGACATTTAATAGGACACCAGAATAAAAACCCAGACACAAATCTCAAGGGCAGCACTCAGCTCCAGCTAAGCTCTTCCCCACTCACCAAGCCCAGCACCCACAGGCTGCAGAAAGCAATACCATGCTCTCACTCCAGCTCAGATAAGCTGGCAAGGGTCTCAAGGAGAATCCACCTCTCTATGTCAAGGCAATAAAACATCTTTCCTCTGAAAAAAAAAACAACTGGCCAGAGATCAGAGGGTTATTTCAGGACTCTCAATTCTGTTCCATTTATCCATATGTCTATCCTTATGTCAGTATCACACTGCTTAACTATTTTAGCTTAGTAGTAAGTTTTGAAATGGGGAAGTGTGAGTCATCCAAGTTTGGTCTTCTTTTTTTAAGATTGGTCTGGCTATCTAGGACTGCTTACAATTTCATATGACCCTGCAAAAGGGTTCCTGGAATTCTGATACAGATTCCATTGAATCTGTAGATAGCTTTAGGTACTATTGGCCTTGTAACAATATTAAATCTTCCAATCTATGAACATGGATATCTGTCATTTATTTAGGCCTTCCATAATTTCTTTCTGCAATGTTTTGTAATTTTCAGTGTACAAGTGCTTCAACTCCTTAGTTAAATTTACTCCTAGTATTTTATTCTTTTAGATAACTATCATAAATGGAATTGTTTTCTTAATTTCCTTTTCAGATTGCATATTACTGTCATATAGAAACACAACTGATTTTTGTGTTATAATTGCACCCTGTTAGAGGCAAGGCATGGTGCTGGCATACAGAGGTGTGGAATTTAGTTTGTCCTCCAGACAGCTAGTAAATAGCCAGGAACAGTACAGAACAACTGCCGGGGGAATATCAGTGACCAAACACACAATCACACACCAGTCTGGACCATGTGGAATGGCTGAGATCCTATACAGAACTGTTAAGTCCCCCCAGCCATGTAGGCTGTCACCTCTCCCTAAAAAGCATGCTGGTTTCAGAGAATAAAGGAAACAGACTTTACTAGGAGCAAGGGCTTAGCTCAACCAAGCCCCAAATGCTCAATAAATTAATAAATTCTGACTACTGAAAGCAGGCCCCCTGCACATATAAACCTGGAATAAGCACTAAAAGAACTAGGAGTTTCTGCTCTGGCAGAGAGGGATTGGGGCTGACGGAAGATAAAAACAAAGAGTTGTTTGAGTTGGATAGCAGAAAACACTGCAAAAGTCAAGGACACAGGTTATCAGGAGATAGAAATAGTGTAGAGATTGGGCATTTGGTGCTAGAGGACTACAGATTGTGCAACAGGACTGATTGTAAAAGTTCAGAAATGGAAGGGTGCATGGGTAGTTCAGTGGTTAGAATGCCTGCCTTTTATGCAGGAGACCCAGATTCAATTCCCGGCCCATGCATAAAAAAAAAAAAAAAAGGAAAAGAAAAGAAAGAAATTCAAGAAACGGATAGCAAAATTGTAGCACAATCATATAAGTACACTGAATGAAGCTGAATGTGAGTACTGTTGAAGAAGAAGGGCTGAGGGCATGTATAAATCCAGAAGGAAAGATAGAGAATAAAGACTGAGACAGTATAACATAGGAATGCCTACAGTGGACTATGATGGTGATTAAACGTACAAATAAAAAGACATTTCTGCATGAGGGAGAATAAATGAACTTCGACATTGTAAGGTGTTGAAAACGGGGTATACGGGAAAAAGTACAATCAATGCAAGCTAGGGACTATAATCAACAATAACTGTAACATGCTTCTACTGAATATAACAAAAGGCATTATGCAGAAACTAAATGTCAATGGGCAGGGGGCTTGGAGAGGGGTACAGATTCTTTGCGGAGATAAAAGAAATGTCTTCATATAGATTATGGAGGCAAAGGCATGTCTATTTACTTATGCTGGATTGTATGATGTTCAAATAAACTGTTTAAAAATGACAGAGAAACAAGTGCCAGAGAAAATGTGGAGAGAGATGTACCTATTCACTGCTGATAGGGAAACTAAGAGGTGCAGCCCCTTAGAGGGAAGTGTGGTGGTTCCACAGGAGGCTAGGGATGGGGTTGCCATATGATCCCCAATCCTGCTGCTCACCATATACCTGGAAGAACTGAGTGCTGGGACACGAACAGACATTTGTATACTAGTGTTTATGGCAGCAGTGTTCACAATTCATAGTGGATGGAGGTGGCCTAAGGGTACAACAACCAAGGAATGGAAGGGGCTACTATGGTATATACATACAATGAACTACTGGGCAGCCCTAAGAAGGAATAAAGTTGTGAGACATGCAACTAGGTGAATGAACATTAAGGACTGTGGTTTGAATGAAATGTCAGAAACAAAAAGACAAGTATTATCATGCCTCAAACATATGGACTAACCATAATATAAAAACTCAGTGAACTGAAGTTGAGAGCATGAGTTATCAGGGTTGAGGCTATTGTGAAGGGTCCTAGATTGCAAGCTTTTACAGCAGTTACACATATTCAGGAGTTGTAACTGTTACTTCTAAATTCTGAGATAGTGAGCTGTTTGTATATAACCTAGTTGTTCCCAGAAACTTCAGATATTTATGTGACATCTGAGACTCAGGGTCAGAGCTCTGAAGCTATGAAAGTCAGCAGTATGCCATACTGGAACTGCTTAAAAAGCTGAAAAAGAGATGAGACTTCAACGAGACATATGAATGAAGCTGATCTGGATAGGACTGGGGTAGATCAGAATACAGGGTAAAGGATAATATGGTCCATATTTTAAAACTCCAACTTCTGTGTGAGATCAAAGGGAGAGATGTTCAGTTGGTGCAAAATTTATATTTCAGACAGTGCATTACCTAATAACTTGCATGGTCAGTTCAGCTGAACGCCATAAATACATGGAATCTTGAATAGAGCGTGAGATCTGTTGGTTTGTTCAGGTTAGTGTGGTGCCCCAAAATACTCCAGAGTAATTTGGGCAGTGAAAAAGAAATATTTGCAAAGTGCCCCTGGGGGGAATGGCAAGAAAGGAAGAAATACTCAACTTTTCCTTTTGGAGAATTCCTGATATTCTCATGAGCAATGGGGAAAACCAAATCAATAAGCCAAACCCTCAATCTTGAGGTTCGCCTCTATGAAACTTATTCCTGCAAAGGACAGGCTAAGCCTACTTAAAATTAGGCCTAAGAGCCACCCACAGAGAACTTCTTCGGTTGCTCAGATGTGGCCTCTTTCTCTAAGCCAACCCAGCAGGTGAACTAAGTGCCCTTCCCGCCTACATAGGACATGACTCCTAGGGGTGTAAATCTCCCTGGCAACATGGGTCAGAACCCCTGCCATGAGCCGGGCCCCAGCATAAGAGAATTTAGAATGTGTTCTTGACCAAAAATGATAGAGACATGAGACAAAACAGAGCTTCAGTAGCTGAGAGATTACAAACAGAACTGAGAGGTTATCCTGGAGGTTACTCTTATGCATTATATAGATACCCCTTCTTAGTTTATGGTGTATTGGAGTGGCTGAAGGGAAAAACCTGCAACTATTGAGCTGATTCTTGAAGACGACTGTATAATGATATAGCTTTGATAACGTGATTTTGCAACTGTGAAAACCTTGTGTCTGATGCTCCCTTCAGCAAAAAAAAAATCAATATTGGGGAAATACAGTGTAAAATAAACTGGGTAGATGGAAATACTTGTGGTCAAGGAGAAGAGTAAGGGGTATGGGATGTATGAGTTTTTTCTTTTAATCTTTTTCTGGAATGATGTAAATGTTCTAAAAAATGATCATGGTGATGAATACACAGTATGTTATGATACTGTGAGCCACTGATTGTATACCACGTATGGATTGTGTATGTGTGAAGACCTGTCAATAAAAAAAAAAAAAAAAAAACTAGTGTCTGATGCTCCTTTTATACAGGGTATGGACATATGAGTAAAAAAAAAATGGATAAAAATAAATAGTTAATGGAGGGATAAGGGATAAAATAAATTGGGTAGATTGAATATGAGTCGTCAATGAGAATAAGGGAAAAGGGGTATGGGATGTGAGTTTTTTCTTTTCTCTTTTTATTTCTTTTTCCGTAGTGCTGCAAATGTTCTAAAAGTGACAACGGTAATGAATACAGAACTATAGGATGCTATTGTGAGCCACTGATTGTACACCATGTATGGACTATATATGTGTGACAATTTGTCAACAAAAATATTTTTTTAAAAAAACTGTCCCTGAAAACAAAACAACTGTACCCTGCAACCATGCTAAATTCATTAATTAGTTCTAGTACCTTACTTATGGATTGTTTGGTGTTTTCTCTACACAGATTCAATAGGGACAGTTTTACTTCTCCCTTGTTGATTTGGGCGCCCTTTTATTCTTTTTCTTGCCTGCTTGCGTGTTACTCTTGTTGAATAACAGTGATGACAGTGGTCATCCTTGTCTTGTTCCTGATCTTAGGAGGAAACAGTCTTTCACCACCAAGTATGTTTGCTATGGGTTTTTCATAAATGCCCTTTATTATGTTGATCAAGATAACTTTTCTTTCTGGTTTCATGAGTGCTTTTATAATTAAAAGATGTTGCATTTTGTTGAATGCCTTTTCCAACATCAACTTGTGAATTTTTTTCTTCCCTCTATTAATGTGGTGTATACATTCATTGTTTTTCTTGTGCTGGGCCACCTTTGTATTCCTAGAATAAATCCCACTTGGTCATGATGTATAATCTTTTATATATTCTGTTGGATCTGGCTTGTCAGCATTTTGCATCCATGAATATTTTTGCATTTATATTCATAAGACATATTGGTCTGCAATTTTCTTTTTTTGTGCTGTCTTTATCTGGCTTTGATATCAGGGTGATGCTGGCCTCATAAATAAGTTAGGAAGTGTTCATTCTAATTTTGAGGGGGGAAGTGTTTGAGAAGGATTGATAGAATTCTTTGAATGCTTCATAGAATTCAGCAGTGAAGCAATTTGGTTCTGAACTTTTCTTTATTGGTTTTGATTACTGATTCAATCTCTACTTGTTGTAGGTCTCCAGAGATTTTCAATTTATCTGATTAGGTAATTTTTGTTTTTTAGGAATTTTTTCATTTCATCTAGGTTTTCTAATTCAGTGGTGTACAATTATTCCTGGTATTCTCTTATAATCCCTTTATTTTTGTAAGACTGGTACGAATGTCCTCATATTTCATTCCTGATTATAGATGTGTCTTCTCTCTTCTTTTTCTTTCTAAGTGTGGCTAAAGGTTCTCAATTTCATTAATCTTTCAAAGAACCAACTTTCAGCTTCATTGATTCTCTCTGATTTTCCTATTCTGTATTTCATTTCTCTCTGCTCTAATTTTTACTATTTCCTCCCCCCTGCTAACTTTGGGCTTATTTTATTCCTCTTTTTCCTGTTTCTTTAGGTGTGAAGTTAGGTTATTGTTCTGTGATCTTTCTCCTTTTTTTAAGATTGGCATTTCCAACAACAAATTTCTTCTAAGAAATGTCTTCGCTGCATCAGATAGTTTTGGTTTACTGTGTCTTTTGTTTCATTCATCTCTAAATATTTTCTAATCTCCCTTGTGATTTCTTCTCTGACCCACTGGTTAAGTGCATACTGTTTAATTTCCACATATTTGCAAATTTTCCAGTTTTCCTTCTGTCACTGATTTCTAACTTCATTCCATTTTAGTCAGAGAAGATACACTGTACGAATTCAATCTTTCTATATTTATTAAGATTTTAGTTGTGGCCTAAAATAATTGTCTATCCTAGCAAATGACACATGTACACTTGAGAAGAAGGTGATTCTGTTGTTGTTGGGTGAAGAGATCTATATATATGTCCACTAGGTTTAAATGGTTTATAATCTTGTTAAAGTCCTCTATTTCCTTACTAAGCATCTGTCTAGGTATTTCAACCTTTTCTTTTTTCTTTAACAATATACCATTTATTTAATAAATATAATTCACTTCAAATTCTGCCTCGAGGGAAGGGAAAACAAGAGACTTCAATTCTTTAATTTTATCTGTATGATTTTTAATCTAAGGCATATTAACAAGATACTAACTTTAAAATTCTGTGAATGGCAGGTCCTTGAGTATTTGCTATTTCAGATTTTGAATTTTTAAATTTATACACCATTGGCATGTAGGCTAGGACTATCTATAATACACCCCACTTAGAACTCCATTTTTTATGGAGGAGAATAATAATAATGTTTATAAAGGCTCAAATTTATTGAGTGCTTATAATGCGCCAGGCTCTGTTGTAAGCACTTTCTTTACATTTAACTCATTTAATCCTCCAATCTGATAGTAGAAGACCTGTTGTTTTGTTTGTTTGTTTGTTTTTGTTTAGGCTCTCTGGGTAAAAGTACAATAAAAAACATTGAGGAAATTGACTGCGCTGGTTTAAAAGGATGTATGTACCCTAGAAAAGCCATGTTTTACTCAAAATCCATTTCGGCGAGGCAGAAATTAAATACAGATTATTTGAAACTGTAATTAGATCATCTCCTTAGAGATGTGACTTAATCAAGAATGGCTGTTAAACTGGATTAGGTGGAGGCGTGTCTCCACCCGTTTGGGTGGGTCTTGATTAGTTTACTAGAATCCCATAAAAGAGCAAACATTTTGGAAAAAGAGAGGTTCAGAGAGAGCAGAGAATGTTGCAGCACTACAAAGCAGAGTCCACGAGTCAGTGACTTTTGGAGGTGAAGAAGGAAAACACCTCCAGGGGAGCTTTATAAAACTGGAAGACAGGAGAGAAAGCTAGCAAATCACACCGTGTTCACCATGTGCCCTTCCAGCTGACAGTGAAGGCGTGACTATGTTTGCCATGTGCCTTCTCATTGGACAGAGAAACCCTGAATGTCATCGACCTTCTTGAACCAAGGTATCTTTCCCTGAATGCCTTTGATTGGACATTTCTATAGACTTGTTTCAACTGGGACATTTTCTCAGCCTTAGAACTGTAAACTAGCAACTTACTACATTCCCTTTCTTAAAAGCCATTCGTTTCTGGTATATTGCATTCCGGCAGCTAACAAACTAGAAGAGACTCAATGTTATCTCGTTTTTTGTTTGTTTGTTTGTTTGTTTGTTGGCATGGGCAGGCTCTGGGAATCGAACCTGGGTCTCTGACATAGCAGGCAGTGCTGAACCACTGTTGCACCACACAATCTCCTCTCGGTTTTAACCAAAATTGGCATCCATGTGGTATATAAGCCAACTTTTAAGGATTTTTCAGTCTAGCAGATTGAACCCCATTATCTCTGAATAAATGACTTCAAGGGCCTGCTTCCACTGGCTTCAGTTTAGAAAATACCACAATTCCTTTGCCCTTCAAAGCAGCATAGCTTTAAAAGATTCATAGGATATACAAGGATAAGAAATAAATGCATCAGGATTGAGAATGCTTTCAGCATAAAAGTGATGACTTCAGGCATGATTACATTCAAAGAAGGCAGCTGCTTCTTTTTTATAAACATGGAAATCAAATTTAATTAAAGGTGCAATGAAGTCATAACACCTGGCATGTGTGTCCTTCCATTTGGGTAAAAATTGAGGTGGCCACGGGCATTAATTGTTACAGCACCAAACTCAAACAGAAAGCGAGCTGCATGTGTGTGGATAACATCTACAAAGTTGACATCTGAGGGGTCGAGCCTGACTTCATTTGGACTATTGTGGAAGTAAGGCCCAGCTGGGTCCAACCCAGTTATTCTTCCAAAGCTTGGTGTCCTAGACTGAGCTTCCCCAGTCAGATATGCTCCCAAGCTGTGGCCAATCCAGTGCACTTTAGATGGGGGGTATCCAAATTTGGTCACAAGAACATCAATAAAATAAGCCACCTCAGCACCAACAACACAGTGATTGTTTATAGCACTGATGCATTCCTGAGAACCATTAATCCAGTCTAAATTAATGCAGTTCACATCTTCCACTTGCAACACATTGCACGTGACTCTCTGCCATCTGCCATCTGCCTTCCACCCAGATATGTTAATACAGGTGATCCTGTCTGTTCCGAAATGTGAGTCTCGGATGGTTGAATAATTAAATTCACTGAACTCGTTATTATGATAATTTAAATGTGATTCTTTGAACAGTCAAGCTTTGTGCCATGACTGCATTCCCTTTGCTCTGGATCCAGGTCTTGACATTGTTCTTGAAACAAACAATGGCCCATAGACAATGAAACAGAGGTCACTTTCTCATAGTCTCATCATGGTTAAAATTCCACAAAACTTTATGTTGCTTGGTATTTGGAGAATGCCTTTCCTGTAAGTTTTGTTTTTCTCACCTGACTGATGATGATTACTCTTTAAATATATGCTCCAACATCCTATCATTAATCTCTTCATGTTCTTCCTTATTCATTATATTGCTTCCAAGTCAATCCAAAATTCCTGAAGTTTGTTTCCTCGTGGTTTGGGCCATGAGCTTGTTGTATGAGTAAAAAAACTTTTTTCTAAAAAGTTTAGCACCCTCCCTTTTTTATGATGCACCTGTGCCCTTTGTCACATCCTTTTATTTTAAGGTTGCACGGCTTCTTACACATTTCCATGGGTCTTAATTTAAATTCTCTGCTTCTAGAATCACGTAATTCCTTATTTCAACCATTTTTGAAAGTGTAGCATTTACGTTTCAAACTATGACTATAAAGCTACTTCTCACTTCAATTCTGTCAATTTCGTTTCATAAATTTTGGGGCTCTTTTGTAAAGTGAATATGTTTATAGTTGTTCTACCTTCTTGATGTACCAAACTGTTATGAATATAATGTCCTCCTTTCTCTCTTTAAACTCTTTTGAGTTAAAATCTATTTTGCTTGACAATAACATAGCCACTCTTGCTCTTTTCAGGTTACTGTTTGCATGGCAGGTCTGTTTCCATTCTTTACTCTCAACATCTGTGTTTTTTATCTTATAGACAGCATGCAGAAGGATCATGTTTTTTGATCCAATCTGCCTATCTCTACCTTTTAATAGGACAGCTTAATCCATTTACATTTAAGCTATTATTGATAAGGAAGGATTTAGCTCTGCAATTTAGCTATTTTTTGTTTTGTTTTGTTCCTCAATAACTACATTATTTACTTTTTAAAAAAGTACTGTTGATTTTCTTGTAGTGTGCCATTTTCATTTCCTTTTTTCCATACATTTTAATTATTTTCTTAGTGGCTACCCTTTGTGATTACAACTAACATCTTAAGATAACGACATCTAATTTGTATAATACCAACTTACAAGTTTCAGTAGTATACAAATGCTCTACTCCTATATATCTCTGTCACTCCTCTTTGTAATGCCATTGTCTCATGTTATAGCTTTATGCATTGTATTGCAATTAACAAAGATTTTAATTATTATTTTACACAATTGCCTTTAAAGTGGCAAATAAAATAAAGGGTAGGGTAAGTAGCTATAAACCAAAAATAGAATAATATGGGACTTTATACTTAACTATATAGTTATCTTTAACAATGTTCTTTACTTCTTCTTATGGATTCAAATTACTGTCCAGTGTTGTGTTTTTATTTCAACCTAACGAACTCCCTTTAGCATTTCTTCTGGGGTAGGCCTTTTGGTTATGGACTCATTTAGCTTTTGTTTATCTATAAGTGTCTTAATTTCTCCTTCATTCCTGAGAGATAATTTTGCCAGAGACAGAATTCTTGGTTGCCAGTTTTTTCTTTAAGGGCTTTAAAAATTGCATCCCACTGCCTTCTGGCCTCCATGATTTTTGATGAGAAATCACCTGTTAAAATGAATAGTGGATCCCTTGTATGTGATAAGATTTGAGTTTCACAATATATTTTGATGTAGATGCCTTTGAGTTTATCCCACTTGGAGTTCGCTGAGACTCTTGGATGTGTATATTCATATCTTTCTTAGGAAACTTCAGCCATTATTTCTCATATACTTTTTCTGTCCCTTTCTCTCTGTGCATCCTTCTGTTTAACTTCCATGATGTGTATACTGGTATACCTGATGGTGTCCACAGGTACCTCAGCCTCTGTACAATTTTCTCTGTTCTTTTTTCTTTCAGATCCCCACACTGGTTAATTTCAATTGTCTTGACTCCAAATTGCTAATCCTTTCTTCTGTATGTTCAAATCTGCTGATGAAACACTCTAGTGAGTTTTTCATTTCAATTATTGTACTTTTCAGTTCCAGAATTTGTTTGGTTCTTTCTTATAATTTGTATCTATTTTGTACAGATAGCATCTTCACTATTTAATTCTTTTTTCACAGTTTTCTTTAGCTCAATGAAAATACTTAAAACAGTTGATTTAACATCTTTGATTAAGATTTTCAGTAGGATTAAACATTCCCAGGGATCCAGAGTTCGAAGACTCATTCCTTAACAGGAAAACACTAAAAAACTATCAAGTGTGCTCAAAGTAGTCCTGGTTTCACCATTACTTTAAATAATTTACTTCCTTACTTTTTGACTCAATTTTTCCATCTGCAAACAGACAAATTTTACAGAGCTCCTGGGTAAATCTATGTAATACATGTAAATATTATATATTTATAAATTTTGTAATAACTTTTTCATTCTAAAAGAAAACTTCTCAAATTAAAAAAAAGTACATTTTATGCACTAGGTGAGAGTTGGACTAAATTACTATTAACTACCCCTTCTGTGTCGTATATTCTATGATTCTATTACTGAAAAGAAAGTGATTCAAGTGTAGAAAAGCATATATTTATCTAAAGATAAGTACAGAAAATCATTCACAATTATTGTCCTTTTGTTTTCAGCCAGCATCAGTTTTGCATGCTTCCATGATTAAGAATAAAAAACTTATTTTGATGAGTTTATTCAAAGTGTTAATACCTTTGTAGATATCTACAAGCATTTAAAAAGACCATAAAAGTTATATTAACTATTATTTATGTTAATAAACTAATTTATATTAATTAACCTAGCACAGGTGTCAGCATATATGTAGGTAACACACCTGTAAATTGTTTGTATTTTGAGCCCATTTCATTTTTTGCTTCCAAAGAGGCTGGCTGGCCTAAAAAACACTGCAGCTTTTTCTGGAAAATCTGTGCTGGAGTCATTTGTAATGGGAGTATCAGATCATTTTTCTTGGACCTGAAATCACAACAAATCAAGGGAAATGAATCCAAATTTAAAAAAAAAGAACAATTCACACATCAAGAACTAATGAAGAACTTTTAAGAAACAATGGAATTTACTTCATTCATCTCACATTTAAAACAAAAAGCTCAATGAAAGTTTGGGATTAAGACTCCTACAATTAAGATGTAAATCTATCTCCCCATTCTTACTTCCCATTGCTGCTCTAAATACTTACTCTAACCAAAACCACTGCCACTTACATACTCTATCCAAGCTGAATCAAAACTTGTTTTTTTACACCCAAGCCTTTACTCACACTTGAAAAGTTCTTTCTCCTCAAAGCTAACCATTCTGTCATGATGCTATCTACCCTTCCATGTCCATCTTAAAGGACATCTCTTACTTAAAGTATTTCCTGTCTTTCTCTCTAAATAATCATTTGATAATTATCACTCTGATCATTATATCACTGGCAACTTTCTTACCACACTATAAATTATAATTTTTTCCATTTTCTCTATTGAATGATAAGTGTCTTAAGCACAAAAATTGTGTACCATTTAATACTTATTAAATAACTGGCATAGAATTTGGTATTCAGTAAATACAGTTCCACAATAAATAAATACCTATTGAATTATCAAACTGTAAAATATACATAATAGAGCAATGTCATAATATATAGTTTGAATAGTTTAAAACTGAAAAACTATGTAAGACAGACAAACTCTTCCATTACAGACTATAAGCCCTTTCTAAATAATGTCTTAACATGAATAAGTAAGCTGCGGAGGTATCCAACATTGTAACCACCCGCTGTAAGAGCCTATTTAAATTTAATTTAAGAAAACTAAAAATTCAGTTCCTTGGTCACACTAGCCACATTTCACTATTGAGCACATGAAATGTGGCTAGTGGTTACCATACTGGATAGCATAGATACCGAACATTTCTCTTACTGAAGAAAGTTGTATTGGACAGTACTGAAATAAGGATTCCAATGATATGTAAATATCAGCAACAAAGTAAGTGCAGAACATATTTACCATTCAGATATTATCATTATACTAGTTAACTTAAACTTACCTAAAAATACATACCTTATGAAATTGTTATCATTTTTACATAACAGCTGGAAGCCCACACCAATTGAAACAGAGGTCTTCCAGTCTCCAAGTTTATATGCCAACCACACTGCCTCTGGAATCAGGCCACCAATAAATAATAATTCAAGTGCATATTCAACTGTCCACACATTAGAGAGATTCTGATCTCTAACAATACTGGCCACCTTAGAGTGTTCCAGAGGAATAAGTCGAAGGGACTGTGCTGTGAGTAAATTAGAGAAAATGAGTATTACATTTACATATATCAAAACTCAAAATTTGGAGAGTTACTAGAATGCCTTGTTAATGAGAATCTGTTCAACTGACTACTTAGTATTTTCTACACGAAACTATAACAGGAAGGATGTGGGCTTTTAAAATAATTCTTAACATAGTCTTAGAATAGTTTTATTTTAACATGAAGAATGATCGAAAGAGCAGGAAGTTCACAGTGCATTACATAAAATAAAGATAAATATTGTTTAATGAAACTTTGTGTCTTACCTATATACACACATTCATATGTACTGGGTCACAATGTACAATTTATTACTGTGGACTGCTCAGAGATACATGTTTATTTCTCATACCAGACTATGAAAATGTGGAGGACAGAGACAATATTTTAGCTGACTTTGTACTTCCCACAGTGTCACTTAATAAAAATCAATTTGAAATAATACTCAAGCATATTAAGTGTTCAATATATTGGTGTTCATTAGAAGTAGAAAAGTGATTTTCAATAATTTTGACACAACAACAAGATTCTCGGCAGGCCTGGAATTTAATACAAAGGAGTAACATCTTTCTCTCAATACTTCTGTATCTTTCCCTAATTAAAGTACCCTTCACAAAGCAACTTGAAAATAGGACATAAGCCTTATAAAAGAATACATATTGCTAGGATTTTTACTCACTCCTTCAATAACTAAATGTAAGTGGTAAAAGAGTTTCTGTGCCTTTACATGAAATGATTTGTTCCTGACCTAACCTACACTGGATGTGCCCACAGCAAGCACTATCATTTTAGCTCTGACAAACACGTCTGGACAAAAACAAAAAGTTTAGCTGATTACTTGGATGCTGATTCTGCCTAAGCAAAAGAGCCAGAAGACTGGCTACATTTTTTTATTCTTTTATTCATTATTAGTAAGGCACAAATAAAAGGACTTCAAAGATTTAATTTTCTGAAAATTTTACTATTTTCACATAGCAAACAACATGTCAAATAAGCAACTAAAATCCCCAATACATTCCAGCACTAGCCAAGATTAAAAGGATTCACATGCAGAGAAGACACCGGAAGACAGGGCGTAAAACCCTCTTTACCCTATCTCCTCTCACTGCGAAGACATTTATGCGGGGTTAAAAAGGAGTGTCTCTGTGATTTTACGGGAGTGTCTGAATCTGTCCAAAAACAATTCAGTAATTCTATCACCTTTCTTCTTAGAATGTAATAAATATCAGTCTTCTATTAGTACATAAAGTAACCTGTAAAGATAAAAATCATAAGCAAAGGCAGAAAAATTCCTGTAAATGTCAGACGATAGAAAAACAAAAAATGGTAAGACAAATTTTTTCCAAGTACCAGGATATTACTTATTTTTCAAGATCTTCCTGAAGACTATAGAATGCTACCTCTGCTTTGATAAAATAATGTGGAATCATGATATAATTTACTAAAAATAGAAAATATGCTCAGGTTATGGTAAAAAAGAGAGCTTGAGCATAAACCACTAAACAATAAACAGTATCATTCCTCAATGAAATAGGTAATAAACATGAGAGTCTTAGTTATAGGTCAGAGAAAGTAGCACATGCTGTTCTCAGGGAGACAAAGAATCTGAGGTCTGGCCAGGCAGAAGAGGGGAGAATAGAGTAGGATGGGAGAGAGGTCTAGATCCTGTAAGAAATTGAAGCACCTGTTTCTCTGGTCTCACCATTTCCCAAAAAGAAGCTATGATCAGAAGGGACATACTAGAAAAGGAATCACAAGAGAATTTCCCTTCTGATTCCAGGTCCCACACAGGCCTTTCAGGAGACCTAGAGCCTCCTGAAGAACCCCTAGAGAACACTTCTATGGAAGTGGCCCAAGCAGGTAAGGAAAGTCATTCATCCCAACCCACATCCTGAGAAAATAATACAAGAGTCTCTCAACACATGGTTCAAAATCTATAGTTCTGTAAATAATTAAATTTGCTGACCACTTGTTGCTAAACCTATTATACTTCTATGTTATATCTTCTACTGCTCAAACCTATATATTCCTTGTACGTATTTATCAGTTCATGTTATATCCTGCTTAAAACCCTCCAGTAACTTCCCATCCACCATGAACGCATTCAGATTTCTTACACTGGCTTACATCATCTGGCCCCTGCCTATCTCTGACCCTATCTCATAATACTCGCTACCTTATTTTTTATGCTACAGCCATACAAGTATTTCAGTTCTCAAGAATACTAAACTTTTACTTGCCTTGGAGCTCTTAAACAGGCTCTAAGCCTTGATGTGTCCATGCTGACTCCTTATTGTTATTAAGAGTCCAGCTTAAAAGTCACATCCTCAGAGAGCTCTAAATTCTCAATACAAAATAGGCACACAGTCACTATTGCATTACTCTATGCTAATACACTGCATAACAGTTACAGTCATCTGATATTTTTGTTTGTATATACATTTATTAAATTTCCTGTCTTGACTGATTGGAATGTAAACTCCATACAAGAACAGAAAGAACAGAGACTTAATCTGTTTTGTTAACAGTAGTTCAGATAAATCTGTTTCATATGTTAAGAAAAAAACTACAAATATTTTTATACTGCCAATTTCATATGATACAACCTAATATGCTCCCAGTACCTAGAACACTGCTTAGCACATAGAAAGCACTCAATCAGAGTTAAAAGAATGAGCACCATAGAAATTTACATGCATGTTTCTGTCCTGTTCTTCTTGAGGACAGGGAAGTTATCTGGAATGGATTAGGTGCTATGCTCGCCCTCCTAAAGCAAGCCCAGAGCAAAATAAATGGTCCATATAAAATTATAAAATTAAATGGTCCAAATAAAACTAAACTCTAAATTTAATGGATATAGAAAATTTGTAAATTTTCATATTTCTGTATATAATAAAGTACCACCCCTTCATTTTAAAAACGAAAACTATAAATATCAATTTGCCTAAAATTTGTAACAAAAAAATGATATTCACTAAAAACAAATCTGAGCAATTAACTTTCTCAGAGCCTCTTCATTCACTGAACAGGCATTAAGCTAGAACAGTATTATTTTCATAAAATAATAAATCACTATATAATATGATTTTAAATATTACATAAAAACAAAGATGAAAAAATTATTTGTTTACTATATTACCTGTTGTAATATGAAGTGGAGGAAGAACATTCACACTATGAGGTGGCAGAATGCAAAGCGGCTGATTGGTGAAATAGGCAGCCATGAAACGTGCCATGGACTGGATAACCCTTACTGCCGCCTCTGGATGAACATTTCCAGAAACTCCAAACTCACAATAAGGCTTCTCAGGAACTAAGGGATATAAAGGGGATATAAAGTAAATGACTAAAGGAGAGTCTGATCAAACTATCAGAAAGTAATAATACTTAGGTCTCAACAATATACAAGAAGAAAATTGTAAATTTTTCTGAGATGAACACCTCTGGCCTGTATAAGCCAATTTGTAACTGTTATCTATACTTTTTGAAGATAATAAAAACAAAAATAATTAGTTCATAATTAGAAATACACACAGAGAAACAGTTAATGATTTTAACAGCTTTATTTAAAAATGTGGAGGATCCATATGAAACAATAAAGCCATAACACGATTGCATTCTTAGCATTTCACTATTTATTTTCCCTTCTTACTTTCTTTAGCAAATTTTTTTTTGGACAAAAGGCAAAGTTGAATGTGGCCTCTCCCTCTAAGCTGACATGGCAAGTGAACCCACTGCCTTAACCCCCCTATATGGGACATGACACCAGGGGTGTAAATCTCCCTGGCAACATGAGACAGAAATTCTGGGATGAGATGGGACTTGGCATCAAGGGACTGAGAAAACTTTCTTGACCAAAAGGGGGAAGAGACAAATGAGACAAAATAATGTATCAGTGGCTGAGAGATCTCAAACAGAGTCAAGACTTTATCCTGGAGGTTATTCTTACGAATTATATAGATATTCCTTTTCAGTTTATGGTGTTTTTGAGTGGCCAAAGGGAAGTACCAGTAATAGAGCTGAGTTCCAGGAGCCTTGTTTCTTGAAGATGACTGTATGAAAATATAACATCTACAATGTGACTGTGTGACTGTGAAAACCTTGTGTCTGATGGTCCCTTTATCTAGGGTATGGACAGATGAGTAAAAAATATGGATAAAAAAATAATATTGGGAACAACTGTTAAAATATATTGGGTAAATGGAAATACTAGCAGTCAATGACAGGGAGGGGTAAGGGATATGGTATACATGAACTTTTTCTTTTTTTTTTCTTTTTATTTCTTTTTCTGGAGTGATGCAAATATTCTAAAAAATGATTAAGGTAATGAATACACAATTATATGATGATGTTGTGAGCCACCGATTGTACACCATGTGGGGGATGGAATATTTGTATTTAAGAATGTTTGTGTTTGTATTTTGTTTTGTCAATTACCAAAAAAAGGCAAGGTTGACTACAAAGATAATTTTAAAAATACTAGAACAGTGATTCTTAATGTTTTTTTCTGTATCATTAGATCTCAGAAATATACTCCCATTGATAACAGTCACTCATTACCATAAGATTCTTTTGGAAGGTAGTATACAGCAAAAGAAGTGTGTGGGATGAAAAGAGAAAACTGAATGGGGAAATTCATAACAGAATTTCTGAAGTGAATCTGATATCCCCCTACACAAGAAGAGGATATGAATCATCCCTGTTGGATAATCAAAACTATAATAATTAAAACTTGAAACTAGAAAACTGAAAATAAACTGACTGAAAACTACTAAATATAGATGAAATATTAATTTAATATTAACAGCCTGAAATACATAACCACAAAAGCAAAGCCTTGTTTTTCCCAGAGGTCACACATTTTCCCTAAAACTAAGTTCTATCTGAGGATGCATCATTTCTATCTTTCTTACTGTATTCCCTATCACCCAGCACTATTCCTCTCATATTGCAGCTATTTCAAACCAGTATTTGTTAAAAACAACTTTGAGAAATTTTTTTAGCTTTCAGGCCAATGTCTTCATTTGGTCACTACGAAGTTGAAGAAAATGATACCATTTCTTAAAATTAAAGTTATAAATAATATGAATAAAAGGGCAGTGCCAACAGTGGCTCAGTGGCAGAGTTCTCATATGCCATGCCAAAGACCTGGGTTCAATTCCCAGTACCTGCCCATGCAAAAAAAAAAAAAAAAAAATTTAATTAAAAAAAAAATAAAAGTCATGAGTAAGGAGCTCAATCAGGAAACAAAATTTTTGAATAATATAAGTGAACTAGACTTAACAGACATTTACAGAATATTATACCCCACAACAGCAGAATACACATTTTTCTCATGGATCATCCCCAAAGATATACCATATGCTGGGTCACAAGGCAAGTAGCATTAATTTAAAAACACTGAAATCATACAAGACATGTTTCAGATCATAATGGAATGAAGATGGAAATCAACAAGAGGCAGAGGGCCAGAAAATTCACAAATATATGGAAGCTAAGGATAAACAATCAGAGGGTCAAAGAAGAAATGACAAGAGAAATCAGTAAATATCATGAGACAAATGGAAATGAAAACACAACATATCACAAATAATGGGATGCAGCAAATGCAGTGCAGAGAGGGAAATTTATTGCCTTACATGCCTATATTAAAAATAAGAAAAAGCAAAAATCGAGGAATTAAGTGTTCACTTTAAAGAACTAGAGGAAGAACAGCAAACTAACTCCAAGGCAAACAAAAGGAAAGAAATTACAAAGAGTAGAGCAGAAATAAATAAATAAAAACGCAATAAAAACCGTGGGTACTAAACCTCTAATGAGCTTCCTTGATAGGACAACATTTATATGTGTTATTACAACCCACTGCTGGGGGAATTAAGCAGTTCTTATATGTCTCTAATGGAAGAGGACTCTGGAAGACTGTGCCTGGTTTCCCCCAGACTACACCTCATGTGCCTCTTCCTTTTGCTGATTTTGCCCTATATCCTCTCATCATAATACATCATAGCCATGAGTACAGCTATACATGGAGGCTTAAGAGTTCTCAAATTATCAAACCTGAGGTAGTCTTAGGGATCCTCAGTACAGTAGTGTGCTGGTTTGAAAGGAAGTATGCCCCCTAAGAAAAGCCATGCTTTAATCAAAATATCTTGATTGGTTTATTGGAGTCCTATAAAAGAGGAAATATTTTGGAGAAAGAGACTGAGAGAGAGCAGAGAATGCTGCAGCACCACGAAGCAGAGAGTCCACCAGCCATTGACCTTTGGAGATGAAGAAGGAAAACGCCTCCCGGAGAGCTTCATGAAACCGGAAGCCAGGAGAGGAAGCTAGCAGATGATGCCATATTCGCCATGTGCCCTTCCAGCCGAGAGAAAAGCCCTGACTATGTTCGCCATGTGCCTTCTCACTTGAGAGAGAAACCCTGAACTTCATCAACCTTCTTGAACCAAGGTATCTTTCCCTGGATGCCTTTGATTAGACATTTCTATAGACTTGTTTTAATTGGGACATTTTCTCAGTCTTAGAACTGTAAACTAGCAACTCATTAAATTCCCCCTTTTAAAAGCCATTCTGTTTCTGGTATATTGCATTCCAGCAGCTAGCAAACTAGAACAAGTAGCGATATACTTAATATATTTTAAACATTTGTCACTAAAAGTTAAAACAAATACACCACTAAAAGTTAAGCTTATTTTGGAAGCTAAACCAGGCAGTAACAATACCACTGGAAAAAAAATGAAAAATAACCAGTCATTTAAAGAGTCATATAGAAAAGGAACCTGGAAAAGAAAGATGGTATCACCAAGTATATTGCCATGTGACAGAAAAACCAAAGAAGTGCAAAGATTACCAGCCAGCCAGAAGATACCAATGGGAAACAAAACAAGCCTTCTAGCCTCTGAAACTACAATTTATGAGCTGAAATATCCCCATATCAGTCATAGTGCGGTTTCAGAAGAGCAAAAGGGAAATACAGAGCAGAAGGGAGTAGCCATTACATATGAGATACTGCGAAGGACATTGAAACTCCCAGTTCTGAAAGCTGACTTCTAGAGGTTCCTTGGCAAGATATAGAATGCATATGGTTTATGGAAATTTCCACGTGTTTATCTGACCCTAGCTTTCTGTGGAACTTCACTACCAAGGTTGAATGGAAGTGGAGCATCCTCATCTAGTTCTCAGTCTCAAAGTCATGGCTTGTTTTAAAAAAATAAACAATCCCTGGACTGATATAATCAACATGGCAACATAAGACATCCCTGAAAAAAATTCTGTAGAGATTCAGCAAAGCAAAGAACAAAACCCACTTGCTTAGAACTCTGGAGGATAGTATAGACTGAAGGACTCCACAAACACAGATGCAAAAAAACAGAAAAATATTAGGTAGGAAACTGGTTATTGTGGGACACGAGTCCCACTCTCTCCCCTCCTTCAGTCCCATACACCTTGGGAATTCCTCAAGACAAAGAGGCCGGAATCCTTCCATTTCATTGTTGTCAAAGACTTTAGACCCACTCTCAGGAACATGCCAGAATCCCATGCATACTGAGGCACCAGGTCCCAAGTCAGCAGAAACCCAGAACAGAGCAGAAGATACTTGGGAGTACTATATCCATAGTGGCTCCCAGGAGAAAAAGGAAAGAAAAAAAAAAGGAGGTCATGGCTAGAAAGTGGTAAACTCACCCTCCCAACCCAATTTCTGTTGGCTAGACCATATAAAAATAAAAAGGATGTTATGAGGAATGACCCAGCTTTCTGGATTCACCTTTTCTAGCTATACAGGGCAGAACATCATAATGGGGAAGAAACTGGAGGCAAAAAAGCCTCAGGGAGAAGAAAACAAAAGGGGGCAAGTAAAATTGAACTACTGTGGCTTGGCAGGCAGAATTCTAGCCGGCCATGCCAGAAACCCAGGATCAATCCCCGTGTCTCTTCATACAAAAAAAAAAAAAACAAAAAAAAAACAAAAAAAAAACTGAACTACTGTAAGACAGGAGGTTCCCAAAACTAAAAGGTGAAAGGGTAACGAGGCACTGAGTAAGGGAAAGAATTTGAAAGAAGCACAGGAGCTGGGGAGAAAATCCTGCACAAAAATAAACAGGATATATCAAGATTCCCAAAGAAGTAACACAGGAAAGACAGCTACCTCCTGGAACTGAAACAATTGCACAAAAAGTGCAATCTCAAAACCTAACCAGATCTCACTTCCAGGAAGATGGCCAAAGAGGACAGACACCCCTGCCTCAGGGTCTTCTGTACCACATAGGGAGGCCCTGGTTGCAAAAACTGAGGAACTGAGAAGTAGAGAAACGGAGGCCGTCCAGCTGGTGCAAACAGCCTAACATGGAAGCCCAAAGTCCTGAGGAGTACACAGATGGGGAGATAGGGACTAGGAAGCAAGCCAAGCTGCATGCAATCCTTGAGCACGCTACCATCACCAGCGTAGCCCTATGACCCGTGACCTACCCCACACCCCATGTACCTGATCCCAGTCACCCACCTGCCCTTCCTGTGCTAACCTCCCGGGCCCGTTCAGGCCTCCAATCCCCACTCCAAGAGCTCACGCCTGCCCCAGCCCAACTGATCTCTGCTGCAAAAGAGCAGTCTCACCCCACCCCTCCCAAGGCCCTACCTCCCCCTACCTGCCACCTGCAGGCAGGTGTCAGTACATAAAGGATACACCCGCTCCCAGCCCATACAGTTGTACAACCCCACCCCCAACACCACCCAGCTCTGCACAGGCATACATCAGTTTATGGCCCTCCCACACCTGCACATGCATAAGGTCCTGAGTCACAACCCCCACGTCTGAACAACCAGTGACCGGTGAACCCCGCCCACATCTGCCCCCAGTCCACACAGGCACAACACCAATCTGCTACCCTGAGCTCTGAGCATGCACAAAAAGGGCTCTGCACCCTAGACCAATGCACACGAGGGTCCCAGCGCCCAGACACATGTACCACACAGCCACATACTCTCCACCACTGGGTGCTCATGCTCAGAGGCACCAGGGTAGCATCATCAACCTGCGCCTATACCTGTATTACAATGCATCACTGCACTATTCTGCCCCACCCCGCATCCTGCTCCATATCCACCTCACAAATACAAGGCTTTAGACTACTGAAGGAAATCAACTTCCAAAGTAAACGAATCAAGGTAAATACATGCCGCGAAGACAACAGAAGATCACTAAATATATCATGATGCATACAGATATAAACCAGCCTAATGACCAAATTAAAATAACAGAGATACAGACATTGGACCAATTAATCAAAGATGTTCATATAACTACAAAATAAAATAAATGGGATGGCTAATGACATAAAGAAGATGAAGAAGAAACTAAAAGAGCATAAGGAGAAATCTGAAAGAATAAATGGAAAAACAGCTGATACAACAGATATTAAAGATGTTGTAGACCAAATAAAATACATATTAGAGACAAACAACAGCAGATTTGAAGAGGCAGAAGAAAGAATAAGTGAACTAGAGGACAGGACAACTGATTTTGAACAGTCAAAACAGCAAATGGCAAAAAAAGATGGAAAAATTTGAACTGGATGTCAGGGAAATGATGGACAAAACAAATTGCACAAATATAAGAATCACTGGTGTCCTAGAAGAAGAGAAAAGGGTCAGGAAGATTAGTTGAGGATATAATGAAGGGAAACTTCCCAACCCTTATAAAGGGCAAAAATATGTAAGTCCAAGAAGCTCAACAAATTCCAAATTGGCCTTCCCCAAGACACATACTAATTAAATGTTGTTGATTTGAATTTGAAGTCTGTCAAATGTTAAAAGAGAAGCAGAAAATCCTGAAAGTGGCAAGAGAAAAACAATCCGCTACACACAAGGGAAACCACCAAACACTGAGTTCAGATTACTTAACTGACACGATGCAGGCGAGAAGGCAGTGGTATGACATATTTAAAATTCTGAAAGAGAAAGACTTCCAGCCAAGAATTCTGTACCCAGCCAAACTGTCCTTCAAAACTGAAGGAGAGATTAAAGTTTTCACAAAGTAATAGCACTACTTGCTATATACCCGGAAGAGCTGAAAGCAGTGATATAAAAAGACATTTACATTTGCACACTGAAGTTCATAGCAGCATTATCTACAATAACCAAAAAATGGAAACAATCCAAATGCCAATCAACAGATGAGTGGATTAACAAAAGATGGTATGCACATACAATGGAATATTACGCAGCAGTGAGACAAAATGACGTCCTGAAGCACATGACAAGATGGATGAGACTTAAGGACATAATGCTGAGTGAAATAAGCCAGACACAAAAGGATAGATACTGTATGACTCCACTTTTATAACCATGGTAAAGGTAAAATCAGAGGTGGATAATATAGAATAAAGGGGACTTAGAGATACATAGAAGCTAGAGATGGACGAGCAGTTACCTAATGAGGTTGAACTCAAAAGTAAGGTAATAGAAGAGAATGTGGGTCTATAAGTATATTGAAGGTGAACGTGATTGAGAGGTGCTGTATAGACCTATGTGGCTCAGGGATTAACAATAGAAATTAAATAAGTTCTTGCAAGAACTATTTAAAAGGTATGATTCATGTACAAACAATGTTTAAGTCCAGGGTACAAGGGGAAAACTGCTATTGCATGCTATGGGCTACATTAAACAGGAAAACATCAGCAATACCATAACAACAGCAAGGGTAAATAATGGGAGTAGGGACAAGAGTTAAGGGGAGGTTTAGATTTCCTACTTAGTGAGGGTGTGTTTATTAGTTATATTTCTCTTGGGAACAATGAAATTATCTAAAATTGAGTGTTGATGGACTGTGGACTTTGGGCATTATACATGGTGCCTAATAAATGCAAGTGGGTGAAGAGCACACCAACTGAGAATAAGATTGGCGAATGATGGTGTACACATATGATCAAATATTGTGCTGCTACAAAAAGGAACGAAGTTGTGAGGCACGCAATGGTGTGACTGAACCTGTGGGACATCTGGTAAGGCAAAATAAGCCAGAAACAAACAAAAAAAATTACTGCATGGTCTCCTTTAGAATGCTTATAAGAAAACAGGGGCCTAGATTCTAAGCTCCTATATGTTTAGTCCAGACTGGTAATTATTATTTCTGGATTTTGAGAGGATGTTTTATATGTCTAAAATCTGGTATTAGAGAGAGGAGTGAAGCCAAAACATGTTCTACAACTAACCGAGGTGCTGTGCTTTGAAATTTATAGCTTTTTTGTATATATGTTATTGTTCACAAAAAAAAAAAAAGGAAAAAAAGTCTACTGTGATGATAAAAAAGTATTTAAGCCCTCTAGCCTTCTATATTCTGGAGCAGCTAGAAGGAAAAATATGAGAGGATCGTATGGTAGCTCATGACAAACTCTGGGATCTGCCCTGTAACCACTTGTTGAAGAGTGCTTTGAAAACTATTGCTTTTTTATTTCTTTGCTTTGTATATATGTTATACTATATAATAAAAAAGTTATAAAAAAAAATAAAAGAATGGAGCCAATCAGGTGGGGATTAAGGTAATTCAGAACACAGGAGGAAGGAAGACATTGTCTTTATTTTAGAACCGTACCTCCTTTTTGAGACCAAAGGAAGAAAGGTTTATTTTGTCCAGAACCTAAATTTTCTGTAGCATATAATCTAATTCAATCTGCCTGGATAGCTCATTTGAACAACTGAAATACAGGGAGCTCAGAATAAGAATGAGGGCCTTTAATCCTGTATATCTTAACGTAATGTCTGGATACATCCTAGAATATAGTAAGCAGATAGTCAAAAAGTATGGGCAAAGTCCCTCGAGGGATGGGAGAAAAAATATGAGACTATTAAACTTTACCACCAGAGAATCCTCTGATACTGTGTCAAACATTAGGGGCACCCAAACCAATATGTCAAGCCCTTGATCTTGAGGCTTACCCTTAGGAAGCTTATATAGATAGCGGAGAAGCTTAGTCTACCTATAGGCATGCCTAAGAGTTAGTTCTGGAGGACCTCTTTTTTTGCTCAGATGTGGCCTCAGTCTCTCTAAGCCCAACTCTTTAAGTGAAATCATTGCCCTCCCCCCTACATGGGACATGACATCCAGGGGTGAAAGTCTCCCTGGCGGCATGGGAGATGACTCCCAGGGATAAGTCCATCCCTGGAACCATGACATCAGCAATTCCATCCCGACCAAAAAGGGGAGAAGAAGAGTAACTAATAAAGTATCAATGGCTGAGAGAGTTCAAATAGAGTCGAGAGGATACTCTGGAGGTCACTGTTACACAAGCTTCAGTTAGATGTTACTACCTATCATAAATTGCCAACGCCCAACGAAAACCATTCCAGCCAATCCTAAAAGAAGGGTAAGTAAAAGTATAAATAAGAGACAAAAATAAGATATTCCATTTAAGAAACAAATATATGGCTGAAATAAGGACTACCTTTACAGTAATAAAACAATGTTAATGGATTAAATTCCCCAATCAAAAAAGCACAGATTGGCAGAATGGTTTAAAAAGTATGATCCAACCATATTTTGTTTACAAGAGACTTATTTTGACCCAAGGACAAAAACAGGTTGAAAGTGAAAGACTGGAAAAACATATTCTATGCAAATAGTAATGAAAAAAGAGCTGGGATAGCTATGCAAATATTGGACAAAATAGACTTTAAATGTAAATCTGTTAGATGAGACAAAGAGGGACACACAATACTAATAAAAGGGGGAATCCACCAAGAAGAAATAACAATGATAAATATGTATGCACCTAACCAGGTTGCCCCAAAATACATAAGGGAAACAGGCAAAACTTAAGAGAGAAACAGATGTCTCAAAAAGAATAGTTGGAGACTTCAATACAATACTCTCATCAACTGATAGAACATCTAAACAAAGGATCAATGAGGAAACAGAGAACTTGAGAAATATGCTAATTCAACTAAACATAACAAATATATACAGAACACTATACCCCAAAACAGCAGGATATACATTCTTCTCAATTGTGTATGGATTATTCTCCAGGATCGACCACATGTTGGGTTATAAAGTAAGTCTCAATAAATTTCAAAAGACTGAAATTATACAAAGCATCTTCTCTGATCATAATGGAATGAAGCTGGAAATCAGTAACAGGCAAAGAACTGGAAAATTCACAACTATGTGGAAATTAAACAACAGACTCTTAAACAATCAGTGGGTTAATTAAGAAATTGCAAGGGAAATTAGTAAATATACTCAGACAAATAAAAATGTGAACACAACATATCCAAAGCCTATGGTATGCAGGGCAGTACTGCAAGGGAAATTTTTAATCCTAAATGCTTACATTAAAAAAGAAGAAAGAGCTAAAAACAAAGACCTAACTTCACATCTAAAGGAATCAGAAAAAAACAGGAAAGTGATTTCAAAGCAAGCAAAAGTAAAGAAATAAAGATTTGAGCATAAATAAATGATAATGAGAATAAAAAAACAATAGGGAATGGACAAAATCAAATGTTGATTCTTTGAAAAGATAAATAAAACTGAAAAACTCTTACCTAGACTGACAAAAAAAAGAGAAAATGCAAATAAATGAAATCAGAAATGAGAGGAAGGCATTACTACTGACCCTATAAAAGATCACAAAAGCTTACTATGAACAATGATATGCAAAAAAATTAAAGGAAATAAACAAAACTTAGAAACATACGAATGACCTACACTGACTCGAGAGATAATGGAGGACCTCAACAGACCAATTACATGTAAAGAGATTGAATTAGTCATCAAAAACCTCCCAACAAAGAAATCCCACGACCAGATGACTTCACATTTGAATTCTACCAATGATTCCAAGAAGAATGAATATGATTCCTGCTCAAACTCTTCCAAAGAACTGAAGAGGAGGGAACAATACGTAACTCATTCTATGAGGCCAACATCACCTTACTACCAAAGCCAAATAAAGATATTAAAAGAAAACTTCAGAATAATTTATTTTTTGAATATGGATGCAAACATCAACAAAATACTTACAAATCGAATCTAATAGCACATGAGAAAAATTATACACAACGATAAAGTGGGTATTATCTCAGGTATGCAAGGATGGTTCAACATAAGGAAATCAATTAATGTAATACACCACATTAACAAAACGAAAGAGAAAAACCACAAGATCATCTCAATTGAAGCAAAAAGGTATAAGACAAAACCCAGCATCCTTTCTTGATAAAACATTTAGAACACTAGGAATAGAAGGAAAATTCTTCAACATGAAAAATGGAATATATGAAAAACCCACCATCAACATCATACTCAATAGCAAAATATTGAAAGCTCTCCTGCTAAGATCTGGAAAAAGACAAGGATGCCCACCGTCACCACAGTTATTCAGCATTGTGCGAGAAGTTCTAGCCAGGGCAGTTCAGCAAGAAAAAGAAATAAAAGACATCTAAACGGGAAAAGGAGAAGTAAAATTTTCACTATTTGCAGATGACAAAATATATACAGAAAAGTCCTCCAAAATCTACAAGAAAGCCATATTTGTGTCCCTCTAGTTACTGCTTAATGTTAACATATTTCTTAAAGAGGGGAATCCAAATACTGCAATACTGTATTTGTAGCCTCTTAAACATATAAAAATTCTAAGAATACCTCAGAAAGTGAATTTTATCACTTTGCTAAAGTATGTTATCGTTAAATAAAAGACAAATTATATTAAGGTAAAATCTTGGGTACCTGAGAATGTTTGTAGTAGTTAGATTCAGGTGTCAACTTGGCTAGGTGAAGGTGCCTAGTTCTGTTGCTCTGGACATGAGCCAAAGATACTTGAACCTCATCTGTTGCTGATTACATCTGCAGTTGGCTAGGGGGCATGCCTGCTGCAATGAATGATGTTTGATTTAACTGGCTGGTGCTTAAATGAGAGAGCTCAACAAAGCACAGCCCAAGCAGCTCAGCATACTTTATTTCAGCACTTGCAGCTCAGCCCAGGCCTTTGAAGATCCAGAAAGGAATCACCCTGGGGAAAGTTGTTGGAACCCAGAAGCCTGGAGAGAAGGCCAGCAGAGATCATCCTGTGCCTTCCCACGTAAGAAAGAACCTCAGTGGAAAGTTAGCTGCCTTTCCTCTGAAGAACTATACATTAACTAAATAAATCCCCTTTTACTGAAAGCTAATCCATCTCTGCTGTGTTGCATTCCAGTAGCTAGCAAACTAGAACAATGTTTAACAAATGATGACTATAAGAAAATAATTACATCAGTTTAGCAGGCAATTGTTGCTACATGCTGGAGATCCAGAGATAAAAAGATATGGTCCTTGCTCTTGAGAAGCTCAGAGTCCAATTTTCAACATAATGTAACTTAGTCACCATAGAAATAGAGCCATCAACGTTTATGTATAAGCAATTTCATGTCTAAACCTATACATACAAATTAACGAGACTAAATATACAGATTTTTAAAAAGCATACCTGGACAATCTTCATTTTGTTTTACAGGTAAGTGGAACCATCTCAGTATTTCTCTCACTAGATAATCACACAATCCTTGAGCATCATTCAAATTATAGTTATAGAGGTGGCAGTATAAGAGAGAAAGATAATAGCGTATCTGAAGAAAACATGTCCTTCTTCCTCCTTAAACAGGAAATAATTAAGTGTACATTAAAAACATGTTAGCAAAGTAATGTTCTTGATCGGAGTGCTAGTAAAATGGACGTGTTCAATTTGTGAAAATTCCTCAAGCTATATGATCATAATATGTGAACTTTTCTGACTGTTTTATACGTCAATAAAAGATTTTTTTAAAGTCAGCAATACCTTTCCTTTTTTCAAGTTCTGAACAATTTTATTTTCTTTAATCAGGCCCTAGAATGACTAAGATTTGACCCAAAGAGAACTACATATCCTCATCATCTTAGCACTAAAGACCTTAGAACTAAGGTCCACTAATAACTTCTATCTCAAGTGTACACAGTATGAAACAGAAGGGAATATGCCACAAAACCCTCAAGGAACCATATATTTATATGTCACCATATACACCATATATCTATATGTCACCATATATTCTCCTGAAGGAGAAGAAATAACTATCCAGTAAGATAGGAGTCTCTGACAGCTGACTTCAAATATCTGAATCATATTTGGGACAAAAATAATTGAATCTGAGAGCCGGCGCTTTAGCAATTCTTCCCGAGTTAGAGAACTCTGATTTTATTTGAGATTACAAGGCAACCAGATCACAAAGATCACAATTTCCTGCTAGATGTGAACATTTACAAATGCAACTAATTTCTGCACTAAAAGATAATATTGTGTAGAACTTCCAGAAAAGCTGCTTAAAGAGAGGTAACAGCTGGGAGATGTTAACTATCTTGTCCTTCCCTTCTTACTCCTTTCTGCTGCCTGGGATATGGATGTAACAGTTGGTGCTAAAGCAGTCATCTTAGCCTACGCAACTCCATGATTCTCTAAATCTCTAGAAGGTAGTAAACATTTGATCTTGAGCTTCCCATTTATGTATTCACAGTCCCTCCTAAATGAAAGAACAGTACTTTATTTATGATGTAAATTTCCTCATTTTTTCCCCATCAACAATCAACTACAGGTTCCATCACTAACCAAAAGAGGAAAGACAGACACTCATCTACAGTTAACTTGGTCAGCTTCCAAGACTAAGAATAATTTTAAACAACTACTTCTGACAGTCATGATAGTCTATAGTCAAACCTACAATATATAGTCTGAATATATGAAAACTGTGAACACTCTGAAATCTGGAATTATTCTTAATGTCTGCTGCAAGCTATGTTTCTATCAACATTGCAGCAAGTATTATTTTTTAACATTACCTTACCTTTCTCTTGGGTTTCTTGTAAAGCTTTCTTCCACAGATGAACAGACTTTTCATATGATCCTAATAGAAAAAACTCTTCACCTAAAAAAGTTTTTAACTAATTATTAGTCATAATTATTTATATTACTTGATTAAAACTTACTGTTTTAAAATTCAGTGGATACTTCTCTGCAGAAATTAATTTGAAAAATAATTATAACCAATTAATAAAATCAAAGCCCAATTGATTATATTGCTTATTCACAGAGTTAGAAATAGTTTACAAGATACTTACCATTTACAGATTTAAGTTCTAAGACTTGGTTCAAGCAATCTCCAACAGTCTGTAAATTAGCTTGTATATGGCATAACAGGGACTTGACAATAGATATTTCTTGTGTAATCTTTTCACCTAATTGTGTGTCACTCTTAGGAACTCTTCGACTTAATTGTGTTTGATACCACAGAGTTTTTTTGTACAATAATCTCCAGAGAACAATCAATCTGCACACAAAATTAGGTAATTATCAAAAGCAAATTTCAGACTAAGGATAAGAATGAATGTAGTCCCTTCTTTGCTTATTTTTTAACATGTATTCTTCACTAACAAAGTAAAATACATACAAATCAATCAGTTTTAAATAAGGGGCAAAGTCCAATGAGGAAAAAAATGCATAATGTATACAAAATTCTTCATAAATGCACTTGTAGTCATTTTTCTATAGTATATACCTAAACCAAAATATTTTTAAAACATCATATAGACTAAGACTAAATATATAACATTTTAGACTAAGACTAATAAATACATAACATTTAGCATGAATCCGAAAATACTTCATCTGTGATGCTGATAGTATCATAATTATTAGAGTAAGTAATTATACCTGTGGCCCGGCTGTTGAACAAGATTTACTTCTTCAGGATGCATCTTGAAAGAGGAATTCCAAGACCACTTTTCCTGAGAACTACTGACTTGTAATATTTGAAATATAGGTACCACCAGTGAGTCTTGACCTGCTGTTCTACTTCCATCAGCTGATACAGAAATAACTTCGGCCTGAAGATTATATATGTCATTCAAACTATCACCTACCATCTTAAGTAAATAAAAACAGGCTAGAAGTTTGTCTGAAAATAACTGACCCTGCTGCTCCTGAGTCAGCAAAAGCTTTATAGTACTTGAAGTCAGCTTTACCAAATGTCCCACATCTTGTTTGTATCTCATATCCCAGTACTGAATTGATAAAAACTGATGAAAAAGGTGAAAGATACAAAGCAGCCATGCATTACGTCTTGGGTTCCTGCTTAAAAATAGATCAAGTTTAGGGAAAGGACATTTTACAAATTGAAGAATGTAGAAAAAATGAGTGATACAAACTACTGTGTAATTTAACATTAAATTTTTTTCTGTCACATTTTTTGAAATTGCTATATTCCATGCCGCAAGGAGATTTTTTTGGATAGAATGCAGTTCTAAAATGGTTTTATCTGTTTTCTTGGTATCATCCTTTGCATGTATTGTATCAAACATAGATGCAAATTCCAATCTTCCCTCCTTCAGACTACTAAACAAGGGATCAGTTTTTTGGTTCCAAAAAGAGAATGAGTTATGTAGAATGCATTTGCCTTCAACTGTTTCTTCTGCTTCAAAATCCTAAAACATGAGGGGAAAAAAGTATACTTAAGAACATTCAATGCATTTTATGTAGAATCACTTTGGTGTTCTTAAATTTCTGTTTTCTTTAAGAAAAACAATGCTACCAAGTACCTGCAAATATGCTGTTTTTCCAGTGAACTCCTGCAAGAATTTGGGGATAGGTGACTCAGGTGAATTTTCATTTCCACTGTGCTTTAACAAACTAGACCTCAGGGTATCCAGTGACTGCAAATTCAGCTCTTTGCCTTTGGGCTAAAGGGGAGAAGAGGAAAGATTTCCAAGAGCAAAATTTGATCAGTAATTTCATTACAAGGAATTAAAAATTCTATAGACAACTGTATACAATCCAAAGGTATTATCAGTCACCGAAGTTTTAAATTTAAAAAGAATAAGAAGCCAACTTTAAAAAGTTATTTACCAATGGTACCAAAAAGCACTATACCTTAGACAATACCACACTTTGGTATGCTTTTTCAAGCCTCTGGGTTGAATCAAGTAGAAGCGATCTCATGAGCACTGATGGAGATGGGTTATCAAGAAATCGAAGGGTAGTGACCATGTATCCATCAGAAATAATGAGGTAAGGTAACCGTGAGTGTGCTTTTATAGAAAATCTCTGTCTTGTACGGTCATTATCAGAAGCTGACGAATTGACAGAATTATCTGAATCGTGAAATGTAAACTGCTGTGGTCTAGCAAACAAATATCAGAATTCAATAATCAGTAAGAGAAAAAACTAAAAGGAAACAAACATTATTTCATAGAAAAAGGAATATAACTAAATGTGACAGTGATGACAAACCAAACAAATGAAACATGAAGGAAAAATTAAATGTGTATATATCTGTCAGGAAAATATATACAACCGATTAGATAATCTATAGGTTTATATATTTTTGAACTTCTTGAATTGTGGCATTCACTTATTTTATTTTTAACTTACATACAAACTTTCAGAAAAGAACTGAAGAGGTTCATTTTTACTATTAAATGGTTAGTTAAATGGCTAACTTTCCTTCTGACTATATATTTAAAAATCCAAACAATAATAATATAGTTATGAGCTATGAATATACTTATTAATAAGAAGGAGAAAGAACAGAAACTGAAGACATTTGAAGATACTGGTAAGTAAAATTTTATAAGCTTTAGATTGAATTTTTTAATTGAGTAATTAAATTTATTTGTTCTTATAGATCTTCTAATCATTGCCAAATAGTTATTTTTAAACCCCAAATTTCTACAGTAAGACTATAATCACAGGTATTAGATGTTTTTCTATCAGAATCTCTAAATCTTAGTACACAACATATTTCTTAAAATTAGTATTGAAAAAGACAAATGAAGTAAGAATAGGGTATACTGGCTTCTTTGGACAAAAAGAAAAGCAGAGGGAAATAGATAAGGTGACATATGTAGGGTAACCATATAATTTATCATCGAAACCAGAGCACTGAATTTCTATACATTTATATATTTATATACTATTTACTGTTATAGTATACCTGCTTCTGATCTCTCAATATCACTATTTATTAATTCAAGAGCTTATAAATAAGGTAAATAAATCATAAAAATCCATCATTTTTTTCTGCTTAGGAAACTATTCAAATAGAGACTTTATTAGTCAAAGGGCTACAACATGAGGTTGGTTAATTATAGACTGTATACACACTACAGAACCGTAAAAAATAATGACTGGCATGGGAAGATATATTAAGACAGTTAAAATCTAAAAAGCAGAATATTAAAGAGTATCTATAATTCATTTGGTTTAAAAAATAAAAGATATTAATTATAAACACTATATTAATATTTTTTAAACTTCGAGGATAACTGACTAAAACACTAAAAATTGTTATCCATAAGGAATAAGAATATAGGCATCTTTCACTCTATATTACTCAGATTTGTAGCATTTGGTTGTTATGTTTTTTAAAAATAATGAATATATACTACTTCTGTGATCAGAAAAAACAATCAAGTTTGAAAGGCTCCAAATATTAATTCTAAAAGAGAATGTGAGGAAATTCAAGTCAATTATGAATTGGACCATAAGCAGTAGGGGGAAAATACTTCCACTTAAGAGAGTGAAAAAAAAATTTCATTAGCATTTTCTGTTGCTAAAAATATAAGCATGATATAGCTTTCACAATGAGACTCTGAATGTGAAAACCTTGTGTCTGATGCTCCTTTTTATATCAACAGAAGAGTAGAACATATGGAGCAAAAATAAATAATAGGGGGAACAAATGTTAAAATAAATTTAGTTTGAAATGCTAGTGATAAATGAAAGCGAGGGGTAAGGGGTATGGTATGTATAATCTTTTTTTCTCTATTATCGTTTTATTTCTTTTTCTAAGTCGATGCAAATGTTCTAAGAAATGATGACTATGCAACTATGTGATGATATTAAGAATTACTGATTGTATATGTAGAATGGAATGATATCTTAATGTTTTGTTTGTTAATTTTTTTAATTAATAAAAAAGTTTAAAAAAAATAAAAACAATAAAAATATAAGCATTACTTATTGGTAAACATAAGCAAGGACACAAAGGTATAAATTTACTATAATAACCAAGTGGCTCCTACATTTTTATTGGGACTTGTATAATTTGCATTAGAACTTTAAAAAAAGGGATCAGTTCATAGCACAATATGGTGAGTGTCATTAACAGCACTGAATTACATGTGTGATTATGGTTGAAAGGGAGGTATAGAGTAGAGTATGTCACTAGAAGGAGAGCTAGTGGATAAAACAGGGGGCTGTTGAACAGTGAATCCTGTGATGGACAATGACTGTGATTAACAGTACAAATATAAAAATATTCTTTCATGAACTAGAACAAATGTCTGTCACTATTACAAGGAGTTAATAATAAAGGGGCATATTGGTAAAAAAAATGTACCTAATGCAAACTACACAGTAAACACCTACTGTTAACTATGGACTTTAGTTAACAGGGATGTTTTTATATTTTTCATCAACAATAACAAATTCACCACATCAATGCTAAGGGTCAATAATAGGGGGTGATAAGGGGTATGGGAAGTGTTGGGTTTTTTTTTTTGTCTTGGAGTAATGAAATGTTCTAAAATTAATTGTGGTGAGGAATGTACAACTATGTGATGATACTGTGAACCACTGACTGTACATTTTGGATGGATCAAATGACGTGCATACATAACAATAAAACCGCTAGGGTTTTGAAAAAAAAAAACCTGTTCATGATTTCATTTTTTTCTTAATAAGAGAGCCGAGACATAGAAATGAACCACAACAATAAGTATTTGAAATACCTGAGTACCTATTTAATGCAAGAACTGTGTTAAAGGCTTAATATATGTGAATTATCTTATTTTATTCCCTCAACCATAAGAGTCATACACAATTAATATTATACTCATTTCATAGTAAAAGAGATAGAGGCTTAAAAAAATAACTTACTCAAAGTCACACAACTAATACACAGAAGAACCAAGATTTGAATTTTAGACTGTCTGACTCCAACAACAAAACGTTATCTCATCTCACAATTAAAAGTTAAAATATGGCAAGATTCTAAAGTATTTTACCCATTCCAACAATTTTTTTCCCTTTGGAAAAAAAAGGGATAAATCCATGTGCCATGTTAATTCTGAATTATTAATTTATCTAAGGCTATTCTAACAGTAAATGTCATATACTTTTAATTTTTATACAAAACTAGATAAATTTTCTAGTGCTACTGGATATTTAAATAACTTATACTTACATAGTCACAATGCCAAATTTTCAGCAGGATTAAGGCACAAAAAGAAATAGAAGAAAACTATAAATAAGAAACAGATACTGAGATGACAGACTCAAAGAAAGAAAATGACAACCTGAAAGATGAAATTACTTTAAAAAAAAGAAAAACAGCAAAAGTAATAGCAAAAGAGAGAAAATTCGGTAAACCAATTAAAATGATCCAAATGTCTCACCTATATGTTATTAGTGGATGAAGAGGAATAAATTCTGCCGGTCCAAATTCTATAGAGCAACCAAATGTAATTAATTTTAGCAATTCACCCTGACAGGTCAATAGAACGAGGGAGCCACGTTTTAATATGCAACCCAGAAGAAGACTATCATATGTCCAGCTGATATCACCTATCCAGTAGGACCTAGAAAAAGCAAAAGACAACATTTTAGAAAGGCCTCTCTATAATGTCTTTGACAATTATAATGGGCTATGTGAAGCAGGAATCAGGAAAGAAGAGTGGATAGTAGGCAATTATCATACACATTTAATGTATTTTACTTCCTAGAAAAAAAGTAAGAAAAAGGTTTACTCATAAACATCTATTCCATACAATATACCAATTAGAAATTTATTTGGATTAATAAGCAATTCATAAAATGAAAATACTCTGTAAAAAGTTGAACTGTTTAGTCATTTACATTTTAACTGGAATGAATTTTAATCCTACTGGAGTTCATATTCAATATTTATTGACACAAGGTAGAAAGGCTTCTTTCAGAAAGCAACAAATGGTGATTTGTTTACAGAGCTGACAACACAGTATCACAGCAATAACAAAGGGTCTGCTGGGTCCCTGCAGAAACTGGGAATGTATCAGAAAGGCTGGCATGGGAAGGAATGTACAAAGACCTACAGAGAAGGCAATTCTATGCAAGAATATGAGCATAGCAGTGAGGATGCCCATTCAAAGTCAAAACGGTCTGCGGTCAAGTCACAGATACGCCACTAAGAGGCAGCCAACTCCAATGTATTTAACCTCTCAGCCTCTCACTCACTGGACATGTCTGCAAAATCAAAAGGTTAGACCCTAAAGTCCACTTTGGTTAAAAAAGCCCATGATCTAGTTAAAATAGGTATAGGATTTCCAAACACTAGACTGAATCTATATTGCTTGTTTGATATTCCTTAATGTTTTCTTAAATATATTTTTTCATTTGTTTTTGTAAGAAAAAAGAAGATACACTGATAGATTTCTAGGCTAATGCCATACTTGGCCTCTCTGCAGCTTGCTTGAGTTCTACTTGGCAGCAGACTTCCATTTTCGAAAGTTGTCATTATTATTATTATTCCTTAACAATCCGGTAATTTTAACATTTCATAAGTACAAAAAGAACTGTTCCTCATGAAAATAAGACTCCCAACATTAAATAGATGAATGAACAAGGAACAGTAAAACTTTTCAAAGTAAATTTTTGGGAATGAAGGAAAAGAAAATGAATAGGCAGGGCTGAATAGACTTGAGAACTTTGGAAATCAAAAGAACAGTCCTCCAGACAGGTCCACATCAGTGTCCAGCCCCCAAAGATATGCGCATGTGCATGTGTGTACTCTTGCCATACCCCCCGGTTGTGGGCAAGTGCTGACCTATGCATTCAGGCCATACCCCAATTGCAACCCAACCCACTTCCCCTGAGCTCCAGGCATGTGTACACTAGGGCCTCCACCACAAACCTGTGCATTCCAGGGCCCCAGACCCCAAACATGTGCACATGCACAGGCACAGGCACATACTCCTGCAGAGAGCCCATGCATCTGTACACTGACCTCTTGACCGCTGCACCCTAACATCCTGTCCCGCCCACGTGTACACCCTTGGCCCACAACTGGAAGGTGATTACGTGCACATCTGTGCTACATTACCCTGGCACTGGACAAGCGTGCACCCCTGCCCCACCCCACCCACACCTATGCACCTACATCAGGGCCCTGCCCACCCAAAATCACCTGCCCCTAACTCACATCCCACAAGCACTGTAACATATGCCCTGACCATACACACTCACACATCTGCATCCTGGCCCTCCTGGACACACCCCTTGTGCAAAGACACACCCGGGCCCTGCACTCCCTGTGCCATGACCTCTGTACCCTGCACCCCACACCCTGATACCC
>PVIY010023455.1:0-39312 GCA_004026745.1 Myrmecophaga tridactyla | reverse complement strand
CAGCCCCCTTCAGGACCCCCAGCTCTGACCTGTGCATCTGGGCCACACCCGCCCCCAGCACACGCAGATGGAACCTTTCCTCGCTGCCCCTGAGCTATGCACATGTGCATACCAGGACCCAGCCCCTCCAGACTTGCGCATACAGGGCCCCATACCCCAGACCTTAGCATGCACAGAGCCACATCCTCTCTGGTGGCACCCAGTCAACCGTTCACTGATCTCTTGACACCTGCACCCCACCGCTCCTGCCCCATACAGCTGCACACACTTGCCCGACACCCTGGCACAACTGCCCTGCTCCGACACCTGACAGATGCTCATGTGCACATCTGTGCTACATGGCCCCCACCCTGCACACGTATGCAACACAACCACAACACCCACACACATGTGCACCCATGCCAGGGCCCCACCCACCCAACCTCATCTGCCCCTTACCCACATCCCATAAACTCCCCCACAACTTCTGCCCCACTCATACTCATGCATCTGCATCCTGGTCCCTGGGGCCCCTCCCCCTATGCAAGGAGACACCCATACCCTGCACTCCCTGTGCCACAATCTCCGTGCCCCATACCCTGATGACCATGACCCCCATGCTCCACAGACCCACCCACATCCTGCCTGCACACCAGTCCCTTAGATACTGCACAACCCCTCCATCCACCTCCCACCAGGCCCTAGCTCTAGGTCGCCCAAGCTGCATCCTACTCCTGTGCTCCCAAGGCCTACCTGAGCTGCACCCTGCCCCCAAGCCCCCCTGCACTGCACCTCCACAACCCCGCACACAGTACCCTCATACTCATAGGCACCAGTGCAGTGTCTGGGACCTGTGCCTATAACTGTTCTGCAACTTGCCAATGCATCGTTGTGCCCCTCTTATACCCCACATCCTGCTTTACCCACAGATACAAAGCTTTAGACTACTGAAGAAAATCAACTTCCAAAGTTGCCCTATCAATATATTTAAATGCCTCAAAGGCAACAGAAGATAACTAAGCATATCAAGATGCAGACAGATATAGCCCAGCCTAATGACCAAATTAAAACTCTGGAGGTGATACAGACTTTGGAACAACTAATCAAAGATGTTCACATAGCTCTACTAAATAAAATCAGTGGGATGCTTAATGAATAAAGGAGATCAAAAAGACATTAGGAAAGCATATACAGGAATTTGAAAGAATAAATAGAAAAATAGCAGATGTCAGAGATATCAAAGATGCTGTAGCCCAAATCAAAAATATACTAGAGACATACAACTGCACATGTGAAAAGGCAGAAGAAAAAATAAGTGAGCTAGAGAACAGGACACTGATTTCAAACACACAAAGGAGCAAGTAGCAAAAAAAAGATGGAAAAATTTGAATTGGATCTCAGGGAAATGATGAACAAAAAAAAAGTGCACAAGTATAAGAATCACTGGTGCCCCAGAAGGAGAAGAGAGGAGTAAAGGGCTAGGAAGAGTAGTTGAGGATATAATGGGGAAAACTTCCCAACCCCTAAAAAGAACATAAATATACAAGTCAAAGAAGCCCAATGAACTCCAAACAGAATAAATCCAAATAGGACTTCCCCAATGCACATACTAATCAGTCTGTCAAATGATGGAGAGATGCAAAAAATCCTGAAAGCAGCAAGAGGAAAACAATCTACTCCATACAAGGGTAACCACATAAGACTGAGTTCAGCTACTCAATTAGCACCATGGAGGCGAGAAGACCAGTGGTATGATATATTTAAGATCCTGAAGGAGAAAGACTTCCAGCCAAGAATTTTCTGTTCCCAGCCAAATTGTCCTTCAAAATTGAGGGAGAGATTAAAATTTTTACAGATGAGCATGTCCTGAAGGAATTTGTCAACAAGAGATTGGCCCTACAAGAAATACTAAGGGGAGTTCTGCCAGTTGGAAACAAAAGACAGGAGAGGGAGGTCTGGAGGAGGGCATGGAATTGAAGAGTATCAGTAACAGTAACTTAAAAGATAAAAAGGGAAAGAGGGGAAAAGAATATATACATCTGACAAAATAAAAAAGATAGGGTGGTGGATTCAAGAAACACATTTTCAGTAATACCTTTGAATGTTAAATGGCTAATTTACCAATTAAAAATACAGATTGGCAGAATGGATTAAGAAATACAACCCAGCTATATGCCACTTACAAGAGACTCAGCTTAGACACAGGGATATATATATACACTGAAAGTGAAAGGATGGAAAAAGTTATTCCAAGCAAGTTGTAACCTAAAGAAAGCAGGAGTGGCTATACTAATATCAGACACAATAGACTTTAAATGTGAAAAAATCATAAGAGACAAAGAAGGACACTATATACTAATTAAAGTATCAATTCACCAAGAAGAAATAACAATCATAAATGTTTATGGTCACAATCAAGGAACTCCTCAAAGTACGTGAGACAGACATTGGTAAAACTGAAGGGAGTGATAGATATTATTCAACAATAATAGTAGGAGACTTCAATACACCATGCTCCTCTATAGATAGAACAACCAGACATAAGATCAACAAGGAAATAGAGAAGTTAAACAACTTGATAAGTGAATTAGACCTAACAGACATATATAGGTCATTGCATCCCAAAAGACCGGAATATACCTTCTTCTCTAGTGCTCATGGAACATTCTCCAGGATAGATCATATGTTGGGACACGAAAGAGGTCTTTATATATTTTAAAACATTGAAATTATTCAAAGCACTTTCTCTGATCACAATGGGATGAAGCTGGATCTCAATAACCACCAAAGAACGAGAACATTCACAAATATATTGAGAGTAAATAACACACTCTTAAAAAACTAGTGGGTAAAAGAAGAAATTGCTAGAGAAATCAGTAACTATCTGGAGATGAATGAAAGTGAGAATACACCATATGAGAACATATGGGGTGCAGCAAAGGCTGTGCTGAGAGGGAAATTTATTGCTTTAAATGCCTATATTAAAAAACAAGAAAGAGCAAATATCAAGGACTTAACAGCAAACCTGGAGGAACTTGAGAAAGTACAGCAAACTAACCCCAAGGCAAATAAAAGAAGAGAAGTAACAAAGAATAAAGTGGAGATAAATGAATGAGAGAACAAAAGAACAACAGAAAGAATCAATAAAACCAAAAGTTGGTTCTTTGAGAAAAGTCAATAAAATTGATGGACCACTAGCAAGACTGACAAAGAAAAAAAGAGAGTGGATGCAAATTTAAAAAATCAGAAATGAGAAGGAATGCATTACCACAGATCCTGAAGAAATAAAAGAAATCATAAGAGGATACTATGAACATCAACAAACTAGACAGCTTAGATGAAATGGACAAACTCCTGGAGACACACAAACAAGCTACACTGACTCAGGAAGAAATAGGAGGTCTCAACAAACCAATCACAGGTAAAGAGATTCAATCAGTCATCAAAAATCTTCCTACAACTAAAAGCCCAGGGCCAGATGGCTTCACAGGGGAATTTGTCAAACATTTCATAAAGAATCAACATCAATCCTAATCAAACTTTTCCAAAAAATTAAGAAAAAAGGAACTCTACCTAACTTATTTTATGAAGTTAATATCATTTTAATACCAAAACCAGGCAGTGATGCAATAAGAAAGGAAAACTACAGGCCAATCTTCCTAATGAACATAGATGCCAAAATTCTCAATAAAATATTAGCAAATCAATTCCAACAGCACATTAAAAGAATTATACACCATGAGCAAGTGGGGTTTATAGCAGGAATGCAAGGATAGTTCAACAAAAGATATTCAATTAATGTAATACAGCACATTAACTAATCAAAAGGGAAAAATCACATGATCATCTCAATTGATGCTGAAAAACATTTGAAACAATTCAGCATCCTATTCTGATAAAAATGCTCCAAAAGATAGGAATCAAAGTTAACTACCTCAATATGATAAAGGGAATATATGAAAAAAATGATAGCCAACATCATACTCAATGGAGAGAGACTGAAAGCTTTCCCCCTAAGATCAGGAATGAGACAAGGATGCCCACTGTCACCACTATTATTCAACATTGTGCTAGAAGTTCTAGCTAGAGAAATCAAGTAGGACAAAGAAATAAAATGTATTCAAATTGGAAAGGAAGAAGTAAAACTCTCATTATTTGCAAATGATATGATACTATACTTGGAAGATCCTGAAAAATCTACAACAAAGTTACTTGAGCTAATAAACAAATTCAGTAAGGTGGCAGGATATAAAATGAATGTGCAAAACCCAGTAACGTTTCTATACACAAGCAATGACTTAGCTGAGGAACCAGTTAAGGAAAAAGTTCCATTCAAATAGCAACTAAAAGAATCAAATTCTTATGAATGAACTTAACTAGGGATGTAAAGGACTTGTACACAGAAAACTACACACCATTGCTAAAAGAAATCAAAGGAGATCCAAATAGGTGGAAATATATTCCCTGCTTATGGATAGGAAGACTAAATATAGTTAAGATGTAAATTCTACCCAAATTGATCTACAGAGTCAACACAGTACCAATCAAAATTCCAACAACCTACTTTGAAGATTTGGAAAAGCTAATTGCCCAAAACATCTGGAAGGGAAAGAGACCCTGAATAGCTAAAATCATCCTACAAAAGAAGAACAAAGTGGGGAGATTAACACTCCCTGACTTTAAAACCTATTATAAAGCCACAGTGGTCAAAACAGCATGGTACTGGCACAAAGACAGAAGCATTGACCAATGGAATCAAATCGAGAGTACAGAAATAGACCACCAAATCTATGGTCAACTGACTTTTGACAAGGCCCCTAAATCCTCTTAACTGGGACAAAATAGTCTTTTAAATAATTGGGCACGGAAGGACTGGATCAATAACCAAGAGAATGAAAGAGGACCCCTATCTTTCACCCTACACAAAAATTAACTCAAAGTGGGTCAAACACCTAAACATAAGAACTAGCACCATAAAGCTTCTTGAAGAAAATGTAGGGAAACATCTTCAAGATGTTGTAATAGGAGGTAGCTTCCTAAACTTTACACCGAAAGCATAAGCAATGAAAGAAAAAATAGATAAATGGGAAGTCCTCAAAATCTAAGGCTTCTGCATATCAAAAGACTTGTCAAAAAGGTGAAGAAGCAGCCAACTCAATGGGAGAAAATATTTGGAAATCATATATCAGACAAAGGTTTGATTTCCTGTATATACAAAGAAATCATACAACTCAACAACAAAAGAACAAACAACGCAATTATAAAATGGGCTAAAGATGTGACTAGGCATTTTTCTGAAGAGCAAATGCAGATGGCTCAAAAGCACATGAAGAGATGCTCATTTTCACTGGCTATAAGGGAAATGCAGATCAAGACTACAATGAGATATCACCTCACACCTATAAGAATGGCTGCTATTAAACAGGAAACTATAAACGTTGGAGAGGATGTGGAGAAATTGGGACACTTATGCACTACAGGTGGAAATGTATAATGGTGCAGCCACTATGGAAGGCTGTTTGGTGGTTCCTTAGGAAACTAAACATCGAGTTGCCCTATGGCCCAGCAATAGCACTACTTGGTACATACCCAGAAGAACTGAAAGCAACGACACAAACATTTGCATAACGATGTTCATAGCAGCATTATTCCCAATTGCCAAAGATGGAAACAAACCAAATGCTCATCAATAGATGAGTGGATCAACAAAAATGTGGTATGCATATATATGTGTGTGTGTGTGTGTGTGTGTGTGTGTGTGTGTGTGATAGAATATTATGCAACAGTAAGACAAAATGACATCCTGAAGCAGATGACAAGATGGATGAGCCCTGAGGACATAATGCTGAGTGAAATGAACCAGACACAAAAAGATAGATACTATATGATTCCACTTTTATGACCAGCATAAAGGTATAATCAGAGACTTATAATACAGAATATAGGTGACTTAGAGATACATAGAAGCTAGAAATGGGTAAGCCATTTGCTAATGATATTGAACTTCAGTATAAGGGAATCGATAGGAGCAAAGTTATTCTTTAGTGGATCTAGAAGTAATTTTACCATATTGAAGATGAACATGATTGAAAGGGGTTCTATTGGCCTACATGTCCCACTGATTAACACTAGAAATATGAATTAGTTCTCATAAGAATTACTTCAAAGATATGATTCTTGTATAAAGAGTGTTTAAGTCCAGAGTACAGGGGGAAACTGCTATTGCATGCTATGGACTATGTTCAAAAGGAAAACATGAGCACAACCACAGCAACAGCAGAGGTAAATAACGGGGTGAGGGACAAGAGTTAAGAAGAGGTTTAAGATTTCCTATTTGGCAAGGGTGTATTTATTGGTTTTCATTCTCTTGGGAACAATGAAATTATCTAAAATTGAGAATGTTGATGGACTGTGGACTTTGGGCCCTCTACATGATGCCCGATGAATACAGGTGGCTGAAGGATGCACTGACGGAGAAGTAGATTGGCGAACGATAGTGTATACTTATGAACGAAGGCTGTGCTGCTGCAAAAAGGAACAAAGTCATGAGGCATGCATCGATGTGAATGAACATGTGGGACATTTGGTGAGACAAAATAAGCAGAAACAAAAGGACAAGAATGGTATGGTCTCCTTTAGATATGCTTATAAGAAAACAGGGACCTAGATTGTAAGCTTTTAGAGCAGACACGTTAAAACCGGAGTGGTGATTTATATTTCTGGATTTTGAGAGGCTGTTTTATATATATAACCTGATATTTAGAGATAAGAGCAAAGCCGAACAGGTTGGGGTTAAAGTAATTCAGAACATAAGGGTAAGGAAGACAGTGTCTATATTTTAGAACCACACATACTCTTTGAGACCAATGGAAGAAAGGTTTCTTTGAAATGGAACTGAAATTTTCTGTAGTGCACGATCTAATTCAACCTACCTGTATAGTTCATTTGAACAATTGAGACATAGGGAGCCCAGAATAAGAAAGAGGTCCTTTATTCCTGTATAGATTACTGTAATGCCTGGATACATCCTAGAGTATATTAAACAGATAATCAAAAAGTATTGGCAAAGTCCCCTTAGGGAGGGGAGAAAGAATATGAAAGTATTAAACCTTACCATCAGGGAATCCCCTCATACTGCATCAAACTTTAGAGACACACAAATCAATAGACCCTGGCCTCAATCATGAGGCTTACTCTTGTGAACTTTATGTCACTAGCAGAGAAGCTTAAACTACCTATAGACATGCCTAAAAGTCACTTCTGGAGGACTTCTTTTGTTTCTCAGATGTGGCCTCAGTCTCTCTAAGCCCAATTCTGCAAGTGAAACCATTGCCCTCCCCACTATGTGGGACATGGCATCTAGGAGTGAAAGTCTCCTTGGCAACATGGGAGATGACTCTCAGGGATGAATCCAGACCTAGCACCATGGGATCAGCAATTCAATCTTGACCAAAAGGGGAGATGTAAGTGTAATTAATAAAGAATCAGTGGCAGAGAGAGTTCAAATAGAGTCAAGAGGCTACTCTGGAGGTTGCTCTTATGCAAGCTTCAGGTAGACCTTGCTACCTATCATAACCTGCCAACCCTCAACCAGGACCATTCCAGTTAATCCTGAAGAACACTTAGGGCAATATATAAGATTCCACAAGGGGTCCATGTACTAGAGTAAATTTCCAGAAATCTACAACCTTCAGATGGTTCAGATAAGTCCTGAAACCTAGCCCAGCCTCCCCAGAACACCAGATAGTTCCATCTCCCTACCCCATATTAGTGACAAACCCTTCCAAAATAAAAAAAAAATTTAGGATTGCGGTAGCCCAAACAACACTAAAGAGAGGTATGGAAAGATCAAAGGTGATGGTGGAGTTACACAGAGAAGATAGGATTTAATAAATGAATATGAATGCTGAATCATTAAATTGATTTCTTTTTTAGTCTCCAATATTTTAAAGCAGCTAGAAGTAAAAACCTAACAGTGTGATATTGTAACCCATATAAAAGTCTGAAATATGTTCTACAACTAATTGTGGTGCTGTGCTTTGAATATAGCTTTTTTGTATACATGTTATTTTTCACAAAATAAAGAAGGAAAAGAAGTTGATTGTGAAGATAAAAAAATATTTAAGTCCTCTAGCTTCCTATATTCTGGTGCAGCTAGAAGGAAAAATATGAGAGGATCATATGGAATCCCTGAAAAACTCTGGGATCTGTCCTGTAATCACCTGTTGAAGAGCACTTTGAAAACTATTGTTTTTTATTTCCTTACTTTGTAAATATGTTATATGATACAAAAAAAAGTTAAAAAAAATAAATGAAGGGGAGTTAAAAATTTTTTTAGACATTCACTGAGAGAATTTGTGATAAAGACCAGCTCTGCAAGAAATTCTAAGGAGCATTGCAGGGAAATAGGAAAAGACAGGAGAGAGAGAGGTCTGGAGAAGAATGTAGAACAGACTTTTTCAGTAAAGGTAAAAAAGAAAAAAATCATTGTTAGATATGACATATAAAATCTTAAAGATAAAATTCTAGAAGAAAGTACTGCCTTTATAGTATATAATATTAAATGTTATATTAAATATGAAATGTTAATAGATTAAACTCCCCAACCGAAAGACATAGACTGGCAGAATGAATTAAAAACTGGACTCGTCTATATGCTCTCTACAGAAGACTCACTTCAGATGCAAGGACAAAAATGTTAAACAGTTAAAAAAACAAAGGACACTGTTTCAGTTTCCTAGCTGCTGGAATGCAATATGCCAGAAATGGAATGACTTTTTAAAACAGAAATTTAATAAGTTGCAAGGTTACAATTCTAAGGCTGAGAAAATGTCCCAATTAAAGCAAATCTATAGAAATGTCCAATCACAGGCATCCAGGGGAAGATACCTTGATTCAAGAAGGCCAGTGAAGTTCAGGGTTTCTTTCTCAAGTTAGAAGGTACATGGTGAACACAGTCAGGGTTTCTCTCTCATCTGGAAAGGCACATGGTGAATACAGCCATCATCTGCTAACTTTCCCTCCTGGCTTCCTGTTTCATGAAGCTACCCAGGAGGCATTTTCCTTCTTCATCTCCAAAGGTCGCTGGCTGGTGGACTCTCTGCTTCTCATGACTATGTCATTCTTCTTTGCTCTCCTTGAATCTCTCTTTTTCTCTGAAATGTTTTCTCTTTTATAAGATTCCAGTAAACTAATCAAGACCCACCCGAATGGGTGGAGACAGGTCTTCACCTAATCCAGTTTAACAACTGCTCTTGATTGGGTCACATCTCCAGAGAGATGATCTAATTACAGTTTCAAACACACCATACTGAATAGGCATTAGAAGCAAGGGTTGCCTTTACAAAATGGGATTAGGATTAAATCATGGCTTTTCTAGGGTACATACATCCTTTCAAACCAGCACAGACACTATGTATTAATAAAAGGAATAATTCAACAAGACGGAGTAACAATCATAAATATTTATACACCAAGCCATAGTGCTCCAAATACATGAGGCAAACACTGGCAACACTGAATTGAGAAGTAGAAACCTCTACCATAATAGTTAGAGACTTCAATTCCCCACTCCCATCGATGGATAGAAAATCTAGACAGAAGATCAATAAGGAAGCAGAGTTTGTATAATATGATAAATAAATTAGAATTAACAGAGATTTACAGAACATTACACCCCACAACAGCAGAATACACATGTTTCTCAAGTTCTCATGGATCATTCTCAAGGATATACCATATGTTGGGCCACAAAGCAAGTCTCAATAAATTTTAAAAGATTGAAATTATACAAAGTACTTTACCAGATCATAATGAAATGAAGTTGGAAATCAGTAATAGGAAGAGGGCCAGAAAATTCACAGATATATGAAGGCTAAAAACACACTCTTAAACAACTAGTGGGTTAAGGAAGAATTTAAAATAGAAATCACTAAATTTCTCAAGGCAAACACAAATAAAGATACAACATATCAAAATTTATGGGATGCAGCAAAGGCAGTGCTATGAGAGAAACTTGTTGCCTTAAATGCCTATACTTAAAAATAAGAAAGAGCAAAACTCAAGGACTAAACAGTTCACTTGGAAGAACTAGAGAAAGAACAGCAAACTAACCCAAAGCAAACAGAGGAAAGAAATAATAAAGCTTAAAGCAGAAATAAATGAAATTGACAATATGAAAAAAATAGAGAAAATGAACAAAACCAGGAGTTGGTTCTTTGAGAAAATCAATAAAAATGAGAGACCATTAGCTAGGTTGATGATTAAAAAAAAGAGGGGATGCACATAAATAAAATCAGAAATAGAAGAAGGGACATAACAAATGACCCCACGTGAAAAAAAAGGAACTAATGAGACAATATTATGAGCAACTATATGCTAATAAACTGGATAATGTAGAGGAAATGGACGACTTCCTAGACAGGCATTATCAACCAACATTGACTACAGAAGAAAGAGACGACTTCAACAAACCAATCACAAGTAAAAAGATTGAATCAGTCATCAAGAAGTTCCCAAAAAAAGAAAATCCAGGACCAGATGGCTTCACATGTGAATTCTACCAAGCATTCAAGAGAGAATTAGTTTAGTGCCAATCCTCCTCAAACTCTTCAAAAAATATTGAAGTGGAGGGAAAGCTACCTAACTCATTCTATGAAGTCAATATCACCATAATACCAAAACCAGACAAAGATATTACAAGAAAAGAAAATTACAGACCAATCTCTTTAATGAATATAGATGCAAAAATCCTCAACAAAATACTTGCAAATTGAATCTAGCAGCACATTAAAAGAATTATATACCATGACCAAGTGGTATTTATTCCAGGTATGCAAGTCTAACTCAACAAAAGAAAATCAATTAATGTAATACATCATATCAGTAAGTCAAAGTGGAAAAACCACATGGTCATCTTGATTGATGCAGAAAAGGCATTTGAAAAAATTCAGCATCCATTCTTGATGAAAACACTTCAAAGGATAGGAATAGAAGGGAACTTCCTCAAAATGATAAAGGGAATATATGAAAAACCTACAGCTAGCATCATCCTTGATAGGGAAAGTCTAAAAGTTTTCCCTGCAAGATAAGAAGCAAGACAAAGATTCCCACTGTTTCCATTGTTATTTGACATTGTGGTGGAAATTTTAACCAGAGCACTTAGACAGGAAAAACAAAACAAGGCATCCAAATTGGAAAGGAAGAAGTAAAATTCCCTGTTTGCAGATGACACGATACTATATGTCTAAAATCCTGAAAAATCCATAGCAAAGCTACTAGAGACAATAAATGAGTACAGCAAAGAGGCAGGGTACAAGATTAATACCCCAAAATCAGTAATGTATCTATACAGTAGCAATGAACAATTTAAGGAGGAAATCAAGAAAAAAATCAATTTATAATAGAAAACAAAAGAATAAAATATTTAGGAATAAACTCACCTAAGGATACAAAAGACCTATACACAGGAAACTTCAAGAAATTGCTAAAAGAAATCATGTCAGATTTAAATAAATGGAAGGGCATACCATGTTCATGGATTGGTAGGCTAAATAAAATTAAAAGGTCAATTCCACCCAAATTGATTTTTAGGTTCAATGCAATGCCAATTAAAATCCCAACAATTTACTTTGTAGAAATAGAAAAACCAATAACTAAACTTATTTGTAAGGCCAGACAGCCCCGAATAGCTAAAAATATCTTGAGGAAAAAAAAATGAAGTGAGAGGTCTCACATTACCTGACTTTAAAGCATACTACGAAGCTACAGTGGTCAAAAGACCATGGTACTGGCATAAAGTTAGATACACTGACCAATGGAATCAAACTGAGTTTTCAGAAATAGACCCTCTCATCTATGGATAAACTGATCTTTGATAAGGCTGTTAAGCAATCCACCTGGGACAGAGCAGCCTCTTCAGTAAATGGTGTTTGGAGAACTGGATATGCATATGCAAAAGAATGAAAGAGATCCCATATCATACTCTTTACAAAAATTAACTAAAAATGGATCACAGACCTAAACATTAGAGCTAAGACCATAAAACTTTTAGAAAAAATGTAGGGAAATATCTTATAAATCTTGTAATAGGGGCAGTTTCCTAGACCTTACACCCAAAGCATAAGTGTTGAAAAAAGAAATAGATAAATGGGAAGTCCTCAAAATTAAACACTTTTGTGCATCAAAGAACTTTGTCAAGAAAGTAAAAAGGCAGCCTACACAATAAAAAACAATATTTGGAAACCACATATCAGATAAGGGTTTAGTATCCAGAATATATAGAGAGGTTCTGCAAGTTGACAAAAAGACAAACAACCCAATTTAAAAATGGACAAAAGACATGAACAGACACTTCTCAGAAGAAGAAATACAAATGGATGAAAGGCACATGAAAAGATGCTTAACTTCACTGGCTATTAGGGAAATGCAAATCAAAACCAAAATGAGATATCATCTGACACCCTCTAAAATGGCCATTATCAAAAAAACAGAAAAACATAAGTGCTGGAGAGGATGTGGAGAAAGAGGCAAACTTATCCACTGTTGGGGGGAATGTAAAATGGTACAACCACTCTGGATTGCAGTTTGGTGGTTTATCCAGAAGCTAAGTATAGAATTGCCATATGATCCAGCAATCCCATTACTAGGTATATATTCAAAGGACCTCAGGGCAAGGGAACAAGCAGACATTGGCCACCAATGTTCATAGCAGCATTATTTATGATTGTCAAGAGATGGAAACAGGCCAAATGTCCATCAACAGATGAGTGGCTGAAGAAGCTGTGATGTATATGTATGATGGAATAATATGCAGTTCAGCTGTAAGATAGAATAAAATCATGAAGCATGTAATAACATGGATGAACCTTGAGGGTATTATGCTGAGTGAAATTAGCCAGAAACCAAAGGGCAAATACTGTATGGTCTCATAATGTGAACTAACATTAATGAGAGAACTTTGAGGGTTGAAGTTAAGAACACAGGTTATTCGGAGATAAAAAATAGGGTAGATATTGGGCATTTGGTGCTGAAGGACTACAGATTGTGCAACAGGACTGATTGTAAAAATTCAGAAATGGATAGCACCATGCTACCTAATTGTAGCGCAGTAATATAAATACACTGAATGAACCTGAATGTGAGTATAGTTGAGGGAGAAGGGCTGGGAGCACATATGAAACCACAAGGAAAGATGGAGGATAAAGACTGAGACATTATAATTTAGGAACGCCTAGAGTGTACAATGATGGTGACAAATAAAAAAAAACTTTGTGCATGAGGAAGAACAAATGAGTGTCAACATTGTAAGGTGTTGAAAATGGATGAAATGCAGGAAAAAGTGCAATCAATGCAAGCTAGGGTCTATAGTCAATAGTAACATTGTAATATGCTTCCACTGAATGCAAAGAAGCATTATACAAAAACTGTCAACAGGTGGGGGTATGGGGGAGGGGTATGGATTCTTTGTGGAAGAAAAGGAAATGTCTTTATATAGATTATAGTGGTGAAGGTATGTCTATATACTTAGGTTGGATTGTTTGATGTGTGAATAAAACTGTTTAAAAAAGGAACACAGAGAAACAAGTGCTAGAGAAAATTCAGAGAAAGAAATGTACCTATTTCCTGTCAGTAGGGAAACTGAGAGGTGCAGTCCCTTGGAGGGCACTGTGGTGGTTCCACAGGAGGCTGGGGATGGGGTTACCGTGTGATCCTGAAACCCTGTTACTCAGTATATACCTGGAGGAACTCAGCATGGGGACATGAATAGACATTTGCACATTGGTATTAATGGTGGCAGTGTTCACAATTCACAATGGATGGAGATGCCTTATTGTACATCCACATAGGAATGGAAGGGTAAATATTCTGTATACATACAATGGACTACTGAGCAGCTGCAATAAGGAATGTAGTTGTGAGACATCCAACTAGGGGTATGAATCTTAAGGACTGTATGTTGAGTGAAATGTCCTGAGCAAAAAGAGAAATATTATCATACCTCAATCATATAGGCTAACTATAAAGTAAAAATTTGGTGAACTGGGACAATATGATGGTAGCTCAGTGGCAGAATTCTTGCACGCCATGCTGAAGACCTGGGTTCAATTTCCAGTGCCTGTAAAACAACAAACAAGCAAACAAACAAAAAAAATGGATGAACTGAAGTTGAGAGCCTGGGTTATCATGTTGGGGCCTATTGTAAATTTCCTAGATTGTAAGCTCTTACAGCAGTCACATATATTCAGGAACTGTAACTGTTATTTCTACGTTCTGAGATACTGAGCTGTTTGTTTATAAAGTGGTTGTTCCCAGAAACTTCAGGTCTTTATTTAACACGTGAGACTCAGAGCTAGAGTTGAAGCTATGAAAGTCAGTAGTACCCATACAGGAACTATTTAAAAAATTGAAAATAGAATTAGACTTCAATTAGAGATATGAAGGAAGCTGATCCAGATAGGGCCAAGGTAAATCAGAATACAGGGTAAAGGAGGTTATTGTTCATATTTTAAAACTTCATCAAAGAGAGAGATGTTTATTTGGCACAAAATTTATATTTTGGGTAGTGCATTACCTAATATAACTTGTATGGTCAGTTTATTTCAACACCATAAACACATAAAATCTTGAATAGTGTATAAGATTTTGTTGGTTTTCCCAGGTTAGTGTGATGTCTTCAATATCACAGAGTAATTTGGGCAGTGAATAAAGACATATTTGCAAAGTCCCCTTGGGGTTTGGGTGGAAAGGAAGAAATATTCAACTTCCCCATTTGAGGAATTTCTGATATTCTCACAAGCAGTGGGCACAACCAAATCAATAGGCTGAGTCCTTGATATGGGGGGTCATGCCTATGAAAATTATTCCTGCAAAGGATAGGTTAAGCCTACTTAAAATTGTGCCTGAGAGTCAACCCCAGAGAACCTCTTTTGTTGCTCAGATGTGGCATCTCTCTCTAAACAACTCAGCAGATGAACTCACTGCCATCCCCTCTATGTAGGACATGGCTCCCAGGGATATAAACCTCCCTGGCAATGTGGGACAGAATTCCTGGGATAAACTAGGACCCAGCATCAAGGGATTGAGAAAGCCTTCTTGACTCAAAGGAGGAAGAAATAAATGAGAAAAAATAAAGTTTCAATGACTGAGAGATTTCAAACAGAGTTGAGAGGTTACCCTGGAGATTATTCTTATGCATTATATAGATAATCCTTTTTAGTTTTTACTGTATTGGAGTGGCTGGAGGAAAGTGTCTGAAACTGTTGAGCTGTGTTCCAGTAGCCTTGGTTTTTGAAGATGATTGTTTAAAGATATAACTTTTACAATTTGACTGCCTGCTTCTGTAAACCTTGTATCTGATGCTCCTTTTGTCCAGGGTATGGATAGAGGAGTTAAAAAAATTAATAAGTAATAGGGGGGATAAGGGGTAAAATAATTTGGATAGATAAAAATACTAGTGGTCAATGAGAGGGAGGAGTAAGGGTTATGGGATACATGAGGATTTTAAAAATGTATTTCGGGAGTGATGCAAATGTTCTAAAACATGATCATGGTGATGAATGCACAACTATGTGATGATATTGCAAGCCATTACTTATACACCATGTATGGAATGTATGTGCGTGAAGATTTGTCAATAAAATACTTTTTTTAAAAAAAAGAGGCAGCCAAATTATGCCTAAAAGTCACCCCCAGAGAACCTCTTTAATTGCTCAGATGTGATCTCTCTCTCTCCAAGCCAACATGGTAGGTGAACTCACCGCCCTTCCCCCTCTATGTGGGACATGACTCCCAGGGGTGTAAAGCTCCCTGGCAACATGGGACAGAAATTCTGGGTTGAGCTGGGACTCAGTATCAAGGGATTGAGAAAAACTTCTTGACCAAAAAGGGGAAGAGAGAAATGAGACAAAATAAAGTGTCAGTGCCTGAGAGATTTCAAACAGAGTTGAGAGGTTATCCTGGAGGTTATTCTTATGTATTATATATAAATCCCCTTTTTAGTTTATGGTGTATCAGAGTGGCTAGACAGAAGTACCTGAAACTGTAGAACTGTATTCCAGTAGCCATGTTCCTTGAAGATGATTGTGCAATGATATAGCTTTTGTAATGTGACTGTGTGATTGTGAAAAGGTTGTGTCTGATGCTTCTTTTATCTATGGTATGGACAGATGAGTGAAAAAATGGATAAAAATAAACAAATAATAGAGGGGAACAAAGGTTAAAATAAACTGAGTAGATTGAAATACTAGTGGTCAATGAGAGGGAGGAGTAAGGGATATGGCATGTATGAGTTTTTTCTTTTCTCTTTTTAGTTTCTTTTGCTGGAGAGATGCAAGTGTTCAAAAAAATTGATCATGATGATGAATACACAACTAAGTGATGATATTGTGAGCCACTGACTGTACACCATGTATAGAATGTTTATATGTTTATTTGTTGTGCACAATAGAAATATTTTTTTTAAAGAGAGGCAGCCTACAAAATGGAAGACAATGTTTGGAAACAACTACTCAGATAACAGTTTAATATCCAGATTATACAAAGAGATTCTACAACTCAACAGTAAAAAGACAATCAACCCAACTAAAAAGAAATGGGCAAAAGACAGGAACAGACACTTCTCAGAAGAGGAAGTACAAATGGCTAAAAGGCACATGACAAAAATACTGAACTTCACTGGCTATTAGGAAAGTGCAAATCAAAACCACAAGATGTTATCATCTCACACTCACCAGAATGGACACTATTAAAAAAACAGAAAACCACAAGTGCTGGAGAGGATATGGAGAAAGAGGCACACTTATCTACTGTTGGTGGGAATGTAAAATGGTACAAATGCTTTGGAAGACAGTTTGGCGGTTCCTCAGGAAGCTAGGTATAGAATTGCCATATGATTCAGCAATCCCATTCATATATATATATATATTCAGAGTACTGAGGTGAAGGATACAAGCAGATATTTGCACACTGATGTTTATAGCAGTAATATTTACATTTGCCAAAAGATGGAAACATCCATCAACAGATGAGTGGCTAAGCAAGCTGTAATATACATGTTATATATATATATATATACACACACACAATGGACTATTGCCCAGCTGGAAGACAGAGTAAAATCATTAAGCAACAATATGGATGAACTTTGAGGATATTATGCTGAGTGAAATTAGCCAGAAACAAAAGGACAAATACTGTATGGTCTTGCTAATATGAACTAACTTTAATGAGTGAACTTTGAGACTTAAAGTTAAGAACGTAGGTTATCAAGAGATAGAAAGAGGGTAGAGATTGGGCATTTGGTACTGAAGGAATACAGCATATGCAACAGAACTGATTATTAAAATCCAGAAATGGGTATTACAATACTATGTGATTGTAGTACAACAATATAAATACACTGAATGAAGATGAATGTGAGTTTGGTGGAGGGAGAAAGACTGGGGGCATGTAGACACCAGAAGAAAAGATAGAGAATAAAGACTGAGATGGTATAACTTAGGGATGCATAGAGTGTACAACAATGGTGATTAAATGTACAAATAAAAAATGTTTTTGCATGAGGAAGAACAGAATGTCAACATTGCATTGTGTGTTAGTTTGAATCTATTATGTGTGCTGGTTTGAATCTATTATGTACTCCATAAAAGCCATATTTTAATCCTGACACAGTCTTCTGAGGGCAGCTGTTTCTTTTAATCATGATTCAATATTGTAGGTGGAAGTTTTTTATTAGATTTTCTCCACAGAGATTTAGGATGCCCAATTGTGGGTGTGACCTTTTGACTAGAAGGAGATGTGACTCCATCCATTCCACATGGGTCTTGATTAGTTTATGGGAATCCTTTAAAAGAGGAAACATTTTGGAGAGAGACTTCAAATCAGAGATGACAGAAATGCCAAAGCCCAGAGATGATACAGATGCCAATACTTGGAGAACAGAGATATGGATGTCTGGAGATGCTTGGAGCCAATGAGATTTCATCATGAGATGTTAAGCAGGTGGGAACCTGGTGAGAGCCAAGGGAAGCCAAGCAATGAAAGCCAGCCCTGGAGAAGCAAAGTGAGGAACCCCCACAAGAACAAAGGCTGAAAGCAACAGAGCCCAGGAACAAGGGACCAGAAAATGCCAGCCACGTGGCTATCCAGCTGACCGAGGTGTTCCTGACCTGTAAGCCTTCCTTGAGTTAAGGTATCTTTCCTTGGATGCCTAGGTTTGGATGTTTTTATAGGCTTAGGACTGTAAACTTGTAACTTATTAAATTCCCTTTATAAAAGCCATTGCAATTTTGGTATATTGCATCCTGGCAGCTTACAAACAAACAGATGGCATACAGGAATATATACACACATGGAAACTAAGGTCTATAGTTAATAGTAGCACTGTAATATACTTCCACTGAATGTCCAACTGAATGTCAATGAGCAGGGTATATGAGGGTAGGATATGGATTCTTTTCAGAGAAAAGGAAATGTCTCCATATAGATTACAGTGGTGAAGGCATGACTATTCACTTAGGTTGGATTTTATGATGTATGAAAAAAACTGTTTAAAAGTGAACAGAGAGAAGATGGCAGAACAGGATAGGTCGAGTTCACACCTGCTCAAAGGAACAGCTAGAGAAGGGACAGGAAGGCAACTGAGATGGCAATTCCAGATGCAAATGACCTTGGAGGGTCTTCTACACCACATAGGTGTAGAAGATTTTGCCCTTGTTGCAAAAGCTAAGGAAATGAGATTCAGAGACCCAGAGACTGTCCAGCTGGTGCAAACAGCCTAATGCACCTCTTTCCAAAGGGAAACCCTCAGGAGGGCACAGACCAGGAGACCTGGACTAGGAAATAAGCCAAGCCAAGTTCATTGAACGTGCTACCCTCACCAGTGAAGTCCCATGACCTGCAACTCACCCCAGACCCCATACACCTGAATGCCATCAACTCCACCCACTCCCCATGCTCCAAGCAACACCACTCCACCACACACCCAGCCCACAACCCCCACCCCAAGCATGCACAAGCCTGTCGCAGCCCAACCCACCTCCCTTGCACAAGTGCAATCTTACCCCACCCCCTCCTGGAGCCCACCTCCTCCACCCTACATCCTGCAGGTGGCCACCAGTGTATAAAGGCTGTGGGTTCTCACCTTCATACCTAGGCTACACCCACTCAAGGATGGTTCAACACAAGAAAATCAATTAATGCAATACAACACATTAACAAATCAAAAGGGAAAAAAATCACATGATCATCAGTTGATGCTGAAAAAGCATTCAACAAAATTCAATATCCTTTTCTGATAAAAACACTCCAAAAGAATGGAGCCAATTGTAACTTCCTCAAAATGATAAAGGGCATAGATGAAAAACTGATAGCCAGCATCATACTCAGTACTGATAGACAAAGCTTTCCCCCTAATATCTGGAATGAGACAAGGATGCTCACTGCCACCACTATTATTCAACATTGTAGTAGAAGTTCTAGCTAGAGCAATCAAGCAGAAAAAAAAAATAACAGACATCCAACTTGGAAAGGAAGAAGTAAGATTTTCATTATTTCTAGATGACATGATACTATAGTTGGGAAATCCTAAAAAATCTACAACAAAGTTCCTGGAGCCAATGAACAAATTCAGTAAGGTGGCAGGATATACAATTAATGTGAAAAAGTCAGTAACATTTCTATACACAAACATGACCTAACTGAGGAGTCAGTTAAGAAAAAAAATCCATTCAAAATAACAGATAAAAGAATCAAGTACCTAGGGATGAACTTAACTAGGGACATAAAGGTCTTGTGCACAGAAAACTACATAACACTGCTAAAAGAAACCAAAGAAGATCTAAATAGGTGGAAAGAAATTCCCTGCTCATGGATAGGAAGGCTAAATATAGTTAAGATGTCAATTCTACTAAAATTGATCTACAGATTAAATGCAGTACTAATCAAAATTCCAACAACCTACTTTGAAGTCTTGGAAAAGCTAGTTACCAAATTCATCTGGAAGAGAAAGAGACCCTGAATAGCTAAAAGTGTCCTAAATAAGAATGAAGTGGGAGGGTTAACACTGTCTGGCTTTAAAACTTATTATATAGGCACAGGGGTCAAAATAACAAGGTACTGGCACAAAGACAGAAGTTTTGACCAATGGAATTGAATCTAGAGTGCAGAAACAGACCACCAAATCTATGGTCAACTGATTTTTGACAAGGCCCCAAATGCACTGAACTGGGCAAAACAGTTTTTTCAATAAATGGGCATTGGAGAACTGGATATCAATACCTAAAAGAATGAAAGAGGACCCTTACTTTACACCCTATACAAAAATTAACTCAAAGTGGATCAAACACCTAAATATAAGAACTAACACCATAAAGCTTCTAGAAGAAAATGTAGGGAAACATTTTCAAGACCAACTAACAGGAGGTAGCTTCCTAAACTTGACACCCAAAGCACAAGCAACAAAAGAAAAAATATATAAATGGGAGCTCCTCAAAATCAAAGGCTTCTGCACCTCAAAAAACTTTGTCAAAAAGGTGAAGAGGCAGCCAACTCAATGGGAGAAAATATTTGGAAAACTCATATTGGACAAAAGTTTGATATCCTGTGTACATGAAGAAATAGCACAACTCAACAACAAAAAAACAAACAATCCAATTATAAAATGGGCTGTGATATGAATAGGCATTTTTCTGAAGAGCAAATACAAATGACTCAAAAGCACATGAAGAGATATTCATTTTCACTAGCTACAAGGGAAATGCAGATCAAGACTACAATATAACACTACCTATAAGAATGTGTTAAACAAATAGGAAACTACAAATGTTGGAGAGGATGTGAAGAAATTGGGACATTAATGCACTGCTGGTGAGAATGTATAATGATACAGATGCTATGGAAGACAGTTTGGTGGTTCCTTAGGAAACTAAATATTGAGTTGCCCTATGACCCAGTAATAGCACTACTCAGAAGAGCTGAAAGCAGTGACACAAACACATTTTGCACACCAATGTTCATAGCAGCATTATTCACAATTGCCAAAAGATGGAAAGAATCCAAGTGCCCATCAACAGACAAGTGGATTAACAAAATGTGGTATATACATACGATGGAAAATTATGCAGTAGTAAGACAAAATAGCATCCTGACGCACGTGTCAAGGTGGATTGAGGACATAGTGCTGAGTGAAATAATCTAGACAAAAGGATAGACACTGTGTGACTCCACTTTTATGACCATGGTAAAGGTAAAATTCTAAGCTTATAATACAATAGCTTATAATGTAATAGGGGGCTTAGAGATACACAGAGGCTAGAGATTGGTGAACAGTTAGCTAATGAAGTTGAACTCAACTATAAGGGAATAGATAGAAAAAAAGGCAGTTCACTAGTCGGTCTAATATAATATTACCATATTGAAGGTTAGCATGATTGAAAGGGGTTGTATAGACCTATGCATCCCACTGATTAACACAACCAAGATGAATACGTTCTTTAATGAGCTACTACAAAAGCATGATTCTTGTACAAAGGATGTTTAAGTTCAGGATATAGGAGAAAACTGCTATTACATGCTATAGGCTGTGTTTAACATGAAAATATCAGCAGTACCACAGCAACAATAGAGGTAAATAATGGGGGGGGGGAAGAGTTAAGGGGAGGTTTAGATTTCCTATTTAGTTGAGGGTGTGTTTTATCGGTCATCTTTCTCTTAGGAACAATGAAATTATCTAAAATTGAGAGTGTTGATGAACTGTTGACTTTGGACATTACATATGATGCCTAATGAATGCAGGTGGGTGAAAGATGTATTGACTTAGAAATAGATTGGTGAACAATGGTGCATACATAATAATCAAATACTGTGCTGCTACAAAAGGAACAAAATTTTGGGGCATGCAACATTGTGAATGAACCTGTGGGACATTTGGTGTGGCAAAATAAGCCAGAAACAAAAGAACAATCATTGTATGGTCTCCAAATGCTAATAAGAAAACAAGGGCCTAGATTGTTAACTCCTACAGCAGTCACATTTAGTCCAGAGTAGTAATTATTATTTCTAAATTTTGAAAGGCACCTTTATATATGTATAACCTGATGTGCTATTTTGAAATGTTTCCCTGGCAGCCTGGGATATGACTCCCAGGGATGAGTCTGCTCCTGGCACCATGGGATCTACAATGCCATCCTGACTGAAAGGGGGAAAAGAACGTCAACAATAAGGTATCAGTGGCTAAGAGACTTCAAATAGAGTTGAGAGGCTACTCTGGAGGTCACTCATATGCAAGCTTCAGTTAGACATTGCTACCTATCATAACTTGCCAAACTTAACCAAAACCATTCCAGCCAATCCTAAAGAACATCTAGAGCAATATAGAAGAGTCTACTAAGGTTCCATGCATTAGGGAAACTTTCCAGAAGCCTACAACATCCAGACAGGTCCCTGGATATGATAAAACCTGAAACCTAGAGGGGCCAGCCTGTCCAGAACATCAGCTAATTCCATCTCCTTACTCCATATTATCAAGATCCCTTTCCAACATGAAAAAGTTAAAATAGACATAGCCCAAATACCCCTAAAGAGTGGGAGAAAGGTCAAAGTTGATGGTGGAGCTATACAGAGAAGGTAGGGTTTAACAAATGAGTATGAGTGCTGAATCATTATATTCATATTTCTTTTAGACTCTAGTATCTTAGAGCATTTAGATGCAAAAACCTAAAATTGTGGAATTGTAACCCATACCAACTCTGAAATATGTTTTACAACTAATTGTGATGTTGTGCTTTGAAATTTATTGCTTGTTTGTATATATGTTACTTTTTACAAAAAAGAAAAAATAAGTCATTGTGATGATAAAAAAAATTTATGCCTTCTAGCTTCCTATATTCTGGAGTAGCTAGAAGGAAAAATATGAGAGGATGGTATGGTAGGCTATGACAAACTCTGGGATCTGTCCTGTAACTACTTGTTGAAGAGTGCTTTGAAAACTACTGCTTTTTTCTTTCTTTTCTCTGTATATATGTTATATTGTACAATTAAAAAGTTAAAAAAAATGAACAGAGATAAACAAATGCTAGAGAAAATGTGGAGAAAGAGATGTACCTATTCACTGTTAGTAGGGAAGCTAAGAGGTGCAGCCCCTCCAGAGGGTAGCTGGCGGTTCCACAGGAGAATAGGGGTGGGGTTGCTGTATGATCCTGCAACCTCATTGATAGGTGTATACCTGGAGGAATTGACAGCGGGGACATGAATGCACATTTGCACACTGGTGTTTATGGCAGTAGTGTTCCTGATTCACAACAGATCGAGATGGCCTAAGGGTACAACAAGTGAGGGATGGAAGGGGGAACTACAGTACATACACACAATGGACTACTAAGTGGCTGCAAGAAGGAATGAAGTTGTGAGGCTTGCAACTAGGTGAATGAACCTAAGAACAGTATGTTGAATGAAATAGCAGAAACAAAAAGACAGATATTTTCATGCCTCACGCATATGGACTAACTATTATAATATGCAAACTCGGAGAATTGAAGTTGAGAGCATGGGTTATCATATTGGGACCTATTGTAAAGGGTCCAAGATTGTCAGCTCTTAAACAGCAGTCACATATATTCAGGAATTGTAACTGTTACTTCTAAATTCTGAGATACTGAGTTATTTGTGTATAACCTGGTCATTCCCTTAAATTTTGGTTATTTATATGGCACCTGAGACTCCAAGTTAAAGCACTGAAGGTATGAAAGTCAGCATTACCCCATACAGCAACTGTTTAAAAAGTTGCAAAAGCAAAAAAAAAGGTGGGGGGTGCAATAGTGACTCAGTGGCAGAATTCTCACCTGCCATTTGGAGATCCGGGTTCAATTCCCAGTGCCTGCCCATGCAAAAAAAGAAAAAGAAAAAAGGTAAAATGTTGCAAAAGTGATCAGACTTCAACTAGAGATAAGAATGAAGCTGAGCTGGATAGGACTAACATAAATCAGAATACAGGGTAAAGGAAGATATGATCCATATTTTAAAACTTCAAGTTCTGTATGAGACCAAAGGGAGAGATGCTTATTTGGTGCAAAATGTATATTTTGGGTTCGTTATCTAATTTAGCTTATATGGTCAGTTTATTTGAACACCATAATTGCATGGATTCTTGAATAGGGCATGAGATCTTGTTGGTTTGTACTGGTTAGTGTGATGCCCCTATATATCCCAGATTAATTTGGACTGTGAATAAGGAAATATTTGCAAAGTCCCCCCTGGGGGACTGGGGAGAAAGGAAGAAATATTCAACTTTCCCATCTAGGGAATTTCTGATATTCCTGCAAGCACAGGGAACAACCAATTCAATAGGATGAGCCCTTGAGCTGGCAGTTTAACCCTATGAAACTTATTCCTGCAAAGGAGAATCTAAGCCTACTTATAATTATGCCTAAGTATCACCCCCAGATCCTCTTTTAGTTGCTCAGATGTGGACCAACACAGCAGGTAAACTCACTGCCCTCCCCTCCATGTGGACAATGACTCCCAGGTGTATTAATCTCCCTGGTAATGTGGGACACGACTCCCAGGATGAGCCAGGACCTGGCATCATGGGATTGAGAAAGCCTTCTTGACCAAAAGGGGGAAGAGAGAAATGAGACAAAATAAAATTTCAGTGGCTGAGGGGTTTCAAACAGAGTCAAGATATTATTCTGAATGTTATTCTTATGCATTATATAGATATTACTTTTTAGTTTATGGTGTATTGGAGTTGCTAGAGGGAAGTATCTGAAACTATTGAACTGTGTTCCAATAGCCTTGATTCTTGAAGGCAATTGTATAAATATATAGCTTTTACAGTTGAACTGTGTCATTGTGAAAAGCTTGTATCTGATGCTTTAATAAATTATGCATTAATAAATAATGCATTTATTAATGATGCATTAATAAATAATGGGGGGAGTAAAGGGTAAAAAACCGGGTAGACTGAAATACTAGGGTCAATGAGAGGAAAGGGCAAGAGTTATAGGATATAGGACTTTTTTCTTTTTTCTGTTTCTTTGTCTGGAGTGATGCACATGTTCTAAAAATGATGGTGGTGATGAAAACACAACTATGGGATGATACTGTGAGCCACTGATTGTATACTATGGATGGACTGTATGTGAGTGAAGAATTCTCAATTAAAAAAAACTCAATGTGTGTGAAGATTTCTCAATTAAAAGAAATTCAATGACAAAAATCTGAAAAAAAAAAGAAGAAGAGCTACAATCAAAGACTTACTTGCACACCTGGAGGATCTAGAAGAAGAACAGCAAACTAAACCAAAAAATGAGCAGACAGGAAGAAATAACAAAGACTGGGGCAGAAATAAATGAAGTAGAGAATAAAATGCAATAGAGAAAACACTACCAAAACCAAAATTTGGTTCTTTGAAAAGATCAATTAAATTGAAAAACCTTTAGGTAGAAAGAAAAACAAGAGAAGACACAAAATCGAACTTGGGAGGGGAGACATTACTCCTGATCCCACAGAAATAAAATAGATCATAAGCAGATACCAAAAACAACAATATGCCAAAAAATTAGAAAAGCTAGATGAAATGGACAAATCCCTAGAAACACTTAAACAGACTCTGGAAGAAATAAAAGATCTCAACAGACCAATTACAAGTAATGAGGTTGTAACTATCAACAAAAACCTTCCAACAAAAAAATCCCATGATCAGATGGCTCCACAGGTGAATTCTACCAAACATACGAAGAAGAATTAAAACTAATCATGCTCAAACTCTTCCCAAAAATTGAAGAGAAAGGAACACTCTCTAACATGTTCTATGAGGCCAACATAACTTTCATGCCAAAGCCAGATAAATCTACTACAAGAAAAGAAAATTACAGACCATATATTCTTGTGAATACAGATACAGAAATCTTCGCAAAATACTTGAAAATGGATTCCAACAGCAAATTTAAAGAATTAAACATGTCAAAAGGGATTTATCACAGGTTTGCAAGGGTGGTTCAACATGAGAACATCAATTAATGTAATACACCACATTCACAAAATGAAGGGAAAAAACACATGATCATCTCAATTGATGCAGAAAAGGCATTTGACAAATTTCAACATCCTTTCTTAATAAAACATGCTTGGTAAAACAGGAGTAGAGGGAAATGTCTGCAACACGATAACAAGCATCTTTGTAAAACCCATTGTTAACATAATTCTCATGGTGAAAGACTGAAAGCTTTCCCTCTAAGATCAGGAACAAGTCAAGGATGCCCACTGTCAACATTATTATTCAACATTTTACTAGAACAATTAGGCAAGAAAAAGAAATAAAAGGCATTCACATTGGAAAGGAAGAAGTAAAACTTATTCACTATTTGCAGATGGCATGATTCTCTATGCAGTAAGTCCTAAAAAAATCCACAACAAAGCTACTAGAGCTAATAAAACAATTCAGGGTATTGAATGTGGCAGTCTACCTGATTAACATGAAAAATCAGTAGTGTTTCTATATACTAGTAATGAGCAATTTGAGGAGTATATCAAGAACAATTTTCACTTACCACTAAAAGATTTAGGAAGGAATAGATTTACACAAGGATGTTTAATGTCTTGGAAAACTATATACATGGAAAATTGTAAAGCATTGCAAAAAGAAATTTGATAAGATGTAAATAAATGGAAGGACATTCATAGTCATGGATTAGAAGACTAAATAGTATTAAGATGTCAATTCTACCAAATTGATTTACATATTCGACACAATTCTAATAAAAATTGCAACAGCCTACTTTCCAGAAATGGAAAAGCCAATCATCAACTTTATTTGGAAAGGTTAAGGGGCCCCAAATAGACAAAACCATCTTGAAAAGGAAGAATGAAGTTGGAGAACTCAACTTCCTCACTTTAAAACTTAAAGCTACAGTGGTCAAAACAGCATGGTAGCATGGTAGAAGCACAAAGATAGATACATAAATTAATGCAATTGAATTGAGAGTTCAGAATCCTAACATCTATGGTCAATTGAGTTTTGTTTTTTTTTAATTACATGGGCAGGCACTGGGAATCGGACCTGAGTCTTCAGAATGGCGACGAGAACTCTGCCACTGAGCCACCATTGCCCGCCTACCAGTTGAGTTTTGATAAGACTATCAAGTCCATTCAACTGGATCTCTTCACTAACTGGTGCTGGGAAAATTGGACATCCACATACAAAAGAATGAAGGAGGACCCCTAATATACAAATATTAATTCAAAATGTATCAACAACCAAAATATAAGAACTAAAACTATAAAGTTCCTAGAAGAAAATATAGGTAATCATCATCAGAGATCTTGTGCTAGGCAACAGTTTCTTAGACTTTACACTTAAAACACAAGCAACAAAAGAAAAATAGATAAATGAGATCTCATTAATCTCATTTAAAAAATTAAAATTTTTTCTGCCTCAAAGAACTTTATCATGAAAATGAAAAGACAGTTTATTCAATGGTTGGACATATTTTGAAACCACATATCCAATAAGTATTTAATATCTCAAATATGTAAAGAAATCCTACAACTCAGCAATAAAAAGATAAATAACCCAATTAAAGATGGGCAAAAGATTTGAATAGACATTTCTCCAAAGAGAAAATACAAATGGCTTAAAAGCACATGGACAGAAACTCAAGATCATTAGCTATTAGGGAAATAACCATCAAAACCACAATGAAATACCATTTCACAGTACTAGAATGGCTACTATTAAAAAAAGAAAATAAATTTTGGAGAGAATATGGGGAAATAGAAACAACATATACATTGTTGGAGGAAATATAAAATGGTGCAGCCACTGTTGAAAACAGTCTGGCAGTTCTTCAGAAACTAAGTATAGAATTACCATGTGATCTGGCAATCTCACATCTAGATATATACTCCAAAGAACTGAAAGCAGGGGCTCAAACAGATATTTTCGCTCTTATATTCATGGTTGCATTATTCACAATTACCAAAAGATGGAAGCAACCCAAGTGCCCATGAACAGATGAATGGATAATCAAAATGTGGCATTTACATACAATGGAGTGCTATTCAGCCATAAAAAGGAATGAAGTTCTGATGCATGCTGCAACATGGATGAACCTTAAAGATATCAAGTTAAGTGAAATAAGCCAAACACAGAAGAACAAATACTGTAAGATCCCACTTATATAAAATTAGCAGAATATGCAAATTCATAGTCAGAAAATAGAATACAGGTTACCAGGGGGGCAGATAGGCTAGAAGAAGGGGGAGTTAATGTTTAATTGGTATGGAGTTTCTGTTTGGGGTGGTGCAATGAAGCTTTGATGCATATTGTCAACCTATATGTGTCTTTCCACGTCAATAAATATTTCCAGCTTCAATGTAATGCCTCCATATTATTCCATTTTAATAAGAATGTCATAATTTATTTCATCAATTCAATATTTAAACTATTGCTATTTTTTTCCTTTGCTGTAATACTGCAAAAACAAACTTCCTGGACTGGACTGATTATTTTATTAGAAAAATTTTCTAAGTGAAATTACTGAACCAAAGTATGCAATTAAAAAAAAAGAGTTTTTATGTGCTTGAAATTCTGCTTCAGTGTACACTTCCATTGGAGATAATTAACCACTTGACAATCGCAGCACATCTGGATGCCTGGCATGTCATGGAAAGTGCTTCAGAGACTATCTGTACGGCCCCCACATCCATGCTCTCCTCTCCTATGGGTCATGGGGAAAGGCACTGCCATGCAGAGTTATCTCCCCTGCTCCAGTAGTAGCAACAGGTGTCTGTTGCCTTTCTAGCAAGCTGCTTTCAAAAATAGTCTGGGCTGTTTTCTTACTAATTTCCTTGTCTACTGTTACTTTGTTTCATTTTGTTTACATCTTTAGCTTTGAGCTTTTCATTATGAGAATCTTGCCTTGTATGTTGCTACTAAGTTGGTTTTAGGGAAGTATTTCTGGCCCAAGGTCCTTAACATTGCACTCAGAATATTCATTGCTTATTTTCATTTCCATTTTAACTGTGGAGCCGTCCAGGGATGGGTACCCAACATTTGAGCTTCCAGAGTCTTTACAAAATTGTAACAAACGTTTCTGTTATCCAGAAATGCATGGAAAATCACTGCAAATCACAACTTTCTGTTGTAGACATGAATGCTAGGATGTTTATTTTAGATTTCTAAATGTCTTTTCCCTTCTATTTCCTATGTCCCTTGCCCAATATTGACTTGAAGAAGAAAATGAGACTGCTAGCCCTGGGCCAGATGTTTAAATGGACAGGGGTCCTGGGAGCTATGTTGGAGGCAACCCTGGGGAGAAACAGCAGCCTGGTACTCAGGTAGGTCTCTGCTACCGAGAACCAGATAACCAGTCTGGGGGTCAAAAGCCACATGATCATTAATTGACTGCAGGAACTTACCTCCTGCGCTCTTAAAATCTCCTCCAAGAAACATCTTGTTGCTGGTTACATGTAAGAATCAAGGTGATTCATGAGTTTAGGTCTCTGCTGTGGGGATGACAGCAGTTCTTCCTCATCCTACCATTACCAGTGTAGCTCATCTTTTCACAGCATCCTTTCTGGTTTTGCCCCATTGTCTGTCAATGTTTGCTTTCACCTCATATTACCTGGACACAAGAGTCATTGGGGGTTATGGTGGTTTGGAGCTATGTACCCCATTAGAATATGTTCTTAAACTTATTCCATTCCTGTGGGGGGTGAACCCATTATTACAGAGGACCTTCTGATGAGGTGACTTCAGTTAAGATGTGGCCCACCTCAATCAGGATGGGTCTTAATCCTATCACTGGAGCTTTTTATAAGCAGAATGAAATTCAGTAAAAGAGAAATAGAAAGCCACAGAGGGAGCAGCCAGAAGCTGAATGTCAACAGAACCCGAAAGAGAAGGGAGAGATCAGGAGACACTTCCATGGGCCTTGCCGTGTGACAAGCTGAGGACCAAGGATCACCAGCAGCCAGCCTGTCACCACAGTCTCAAGGGAGAAAATGTCACCTTGATTTGAACTTTATTTTAGCCTCAAAACCATAAGCTAACAAATTCCAATTGTTTAAATTGACCCATTTCATGGTATTTGCTTGAGCAGTCTAGGAAACTACAAAAGGACGCGGGTGTGTGTACGGGGGACAGATGTTATGATTTACTGGTTATTCATCTGGAGACTGCCTTATTTAGTCTCACCAATACCCCCGATGCTCCCCAGAAGGCAGATGATGGTGCTTCCAATCCCCCAGTGGCCAATGTTTAGGGTTCACTAAAGTGAGCACTTTATTCCTCAGTTTACTCTAAAGGTCCTGACAGCCAAGGATGTGAACTCAGAAGGATGAAAGAAATTATAAACATTGAGATATTTACTGTCCTTGTCAGCAGTTGTTTAGGGCTTTGGGTTATGAAGTGCTTTTTCATACATAGTCACACATCACTTCAACAACCACCTTGTAAGGTCCTTGTCATTCTCATTCTTTTTTTCTTTTTAGGATTGCAGGAACTGAGTCAGAAAGAGAAAGTGACTTGGCAAAAGGCTTACAAACAGACAATGGCAGGAAGATGGAGGGTGGGAGCTAAAATGAATTTGACGTTGTAAAACTTTCTGTGTGTTGTGGTCACTGCCGTGAAACATGATTCTCATTGTACTGATTAGTTCAGCTTTGCCTACTATTTCCATTTGGTGGAGGGGAGGCCTGTTCTCAATTCTATTTTCTTGGCTATTTAAATTGCTGCAAACCAGAATACTTGCTTAAATATTCAGATTTCTTCTTATATTGTTTCCATTCTCATCATAATTCAGTATTTACCTTCATCTTCATTCCTGTGCATAAACCTACCTGCTTGTTGGTCAGCTATAGAAAACTGGGGGTTCTTTTTAAACAGTTCTATCTCCTATCACATCCTCTCCACTAACCTGCCTCTTTCTGTGTTTCTGGCACAGCAATACATAAATGTATCCTGAATTATAGTGGCAAAATCTCATTCTGTCCTTTTTCCTTTACAGATTTTCCTTTTGCCCCCTTCTCTTTTAAAGAGATTTGCTCCCCTCTCAGCCCTCAGATCTCAGAACAAATGGTTATCTCAAAGATAAATTCAAAAATTATAGAAAATATTTTGTTTGTATCCTTTGTTCTCTCTTAACCCTATGGTTTTAATATCAGCCAACTTAGCATAAGAAGTTTTTCTAAGTTTTACTCCTTAGTTTTCCAGGGCTGCTATGACAAAGTGTCACAAACAGGGTGGCTTGAAATAACAGAAATTTATTGTCTTGCCATTCTATCAAACACACACACATACACACACACACAAAAGAAAGAAACAAACAAACAAAAAACTATCACATGTCACCAAAAAATATTTGGGTAGTACCTACCTGCAAACAGTGTTATGCTGTAACCATAACTGTGCCGTTTTATTCCATACAAATACAATTCCTTTATTTCCTTCCACACCTCCCAAATGTGGACCAAAACCTTCACAGAGGATTAAATTTGTGACTTTGCCTTTCTTATATGCCAAACATAGCAGCCGTTGCCATGAGTGTCCTATTCTTCTCTTGTTTCTAGCTCTTTGCTGATTAGCCCTTCCTTCCTCTGTAATAGATGCTTTGGAGACAGGAAAAATAGCAGTTTCCTGTTCCGCCTCAACTGTTTATTATGTTTAATTAACTCCTCTCTGGCAATTCCTATTTTTATTGGACAGGATATCACTCATATTTGAAAACTTTAGTTTTCAACTATAGTTGAATTCTAAAATATTTACGAATTCAGGTCTATTTTTCCACGGTTTAAACCACAAATAAAACAGTGACTATCTTTCCATTACCCAGAAGGCAGATGATGGTGAGTTGCAAATAAGCACAAAATACATTACATACCCACTCTGGAAGTAAAGGGCAGGTATTTCACTACTGGTCTCTGTGATTAATATGTCTATGTGAAAAACTGTAAGTCAAAACTATGATAGGCAGTTCAAATTTCAAAAAATAATAAAAATTTAGGACCTAGCACTCAATGATTCAGCATATTTTGAGATACTTCCTTTACCCCATAGGAAGAAAGCTTTAAAGCAGAAGTACAGCAGGTCCCAAGTTGTTGTTTTTGCTTTTATGTCTCTCTCATATGCTTATCCACATATGAAACATCTTGAAAGTGCTGGAGTTTAGGCTTCCAGATGTTGTTCTCCATTGTGGAAACAGCCACAGTCCATTAGCATGGGGACATTAGGCAGATACTACCTCATTCAGTAAACTACAGGCACCCACTATCCCTGTCTTCTAACTGTATCAGCAAGATTCTTTCAGATGTAAGTAATAAAAAGCCAAATTCAAAATGGGTCAAGGAAAAAGGAAAGGAGTTTAATAGTTCAATAAGTGAAAGTGTAAGGGAAGCTATCTTCAGGCACTGGTTGGATTCAGGGGCTTCTCTCGCTATCTCCATTTCTTACTTCTGCTTTACTCATTTTGGAGTCCATTCTTGTGATCTTACCTCATGGTGCCAGAAGGGCTGCCAGCAGTTGTGGGCTTATATCCTTTCCCTTCATTAGTTCCAGGTAGAAATAGTGTGTCTCACTCTCAAGAGTTTTCGATACAATAAAGTTCTGGAATTGTGTCTGACTTAGACTGATCATGTCCCCATTTCTGAACTGCAGCTGGAGGGCGGGGTGTACAGAACTGATGGTCCAGCCCTAGATAACATGTTCACATTTGGAGCCAGCCCTAAACTACATGGACTGAGAGAAGAGTGAAAGTAGACCTCTCTGTTACCAAAGACAGGGAGTGGGTACTGGGCAGGCAGAGCAACAAACGCTCTGGAGCCTCAGAGGTGAGTAGTCTTACCTGGAGGACCAGCAGCTGCCTCTATGGTACAGAAGTTGAACAGTTCATGCTGAGAGATGCAGAGTTATTCCAGAACTTCTGAGGAAGATTGAAATTCTTTGAAGATCAGGATAAAGCAAGAATCAACTCAGCCAAAGAAGGTCACCCTCACTTGCTTTCCTGGGTGACTGATGCTTGCATGTTTAAAGCTTATGGGTAACTTCTCAATTGCAAATTATTCCCACCAAGCTGAGTGGGAAATTGATCACCATCTTGCCCTGGTTTTAAAATATTTTATGCTTATGCAAGCTTTACAAAAAGCTTAACCACGGGTTTATTTGGTGTGTGAGTGTTTGGGGAGCAAAGCTGGTAGGAATGTCCTGGAAGCCCATGATAAGGTACACTGTAAGAGTCACATTTGCAATTTTGTCACCCACAAGCACCAGCTGCTAGATTCAGGTCTTAATCTAGACTTCACATAGTTTCAAGGATAAGAAGAAAATTAAATGCTTCATTTACCATCACACTCCTTGTAGTCCAGTTTTAATTTATAAAATATTTTACGTAATGTTATTTGTAAAAGAACCAATTCCAGATTAAATTTCCCTCCTGGTGAACTTTTTAAGATGGAAATAATTGACATATTTTGACAATTTAGCTATTTTGTTAGTCACAAAATTATAAATAAATTAACACTAAAGACTCCATATTGTGGGGCAAATGCCTCTCTTACTTCTGACTTTCCCACTGGCCAGCAACTCTGCACCTTGCTGAATAAGATCTTGCTAGTCTATCAGTCCATTATCCATGCCCTGGGCTGTCTCTTTTCCTTCTGAGATCTGACCACTTCACAGGACTAGAAAACAAGTCTGGAGATGATTGATTTCCACCTCCGGTGGCCCAGGAGACCATTGCTTCCCTCTTTCCTGGAGTCCTCCATTCCCACGGAGGTGATGGTGGCTAGGGAAGATGCTGGGGCACACCTCTCCTGGGACTGCTGTGGGCAGAAGAGCTGGTAAAAAACATCTCATTATCATCTGGATGGTTCAAGACCACAGACATCTATGTTGCAGGGACAACCAGCAGCTCCTTGCAGCATGGGTTTGAGGTGAAGCAGAGCTGGCCCAGCACTCTTCAAGAGCCTTCTGGTCTTCGGAACAATTCTCCATTGTAATAATAATAACCAGAAAGAGAGAGCCATTAGTTGAGCCAGGCAATGCCCTAAGCCCTGTAGACACTGTAATTTCTTTGATTGACAGAGCCATCCCATGAGACAGGGGCTTTTATTTATTTATTTTTTGTATACTGTATGGCAGGGGGTCACATTTCATTCTTTTTCCATGTGAGTATCCCCTGATTGCAGCACCATTTGTTGAATTTTAATTTGTTTGGCTTTTTGTTTGTTTGCTTGTTTGGGAAGTGCATGGGCTGGTAATCGAACCTGGGTCTCCCGCATGGCAGGCAAGAATTCTGCCACTGAACTACCCTTGCACCCCAGGGGCTTTTATTTTTATCGTCATTTTACAAAGGTGAAAAACAAGGCAAGGAAAAATGTATTAACTTGCCAAGGGTGACACAGCTGAGATTCAAGTCCAGTCAGCCTGAAGTCAGCACTCAGGTGTGATGGTAGATTTAATCCTGTCTCTACAAAGATATCAAGTCCTAACACCCTCCCACCTCAGGTGGGTGTGGACTCATTTGTAAATGGGATCTTAGATGATGGCAAACTAAATCAGGGTGGGCTTTAATCCATATGACTGAAGCCCTTAAAAGCAGAGGAAATCTAAGGCAGAAACCGACATGACTAAGCAGGAGAAGGAAAATCTAAAGGAAGAAACAGAAGGCAAATGGCCATATGATGGAGGCAGAGACTGAGAGATCTCCAGCAAGTCACTACAAGAATGTTTCAGACGTCAGACAAACCATGACCTGTCAATATTTTGCTTTTGGACTGCTAGCCTCCTAAACTGTGAGATAATAAATTCCTGTTGTTTGAGCCAACCAGACTGTAGTTATCATAGAAGCCCTGGCAAATGAAGACAGGCATTTAGCCACTGTCTGCTGTCTGCCTCCAGATATAGAGGGCTTACTGCTTATTGCACTGAGTGTTTCTGAATAGGATTCCCAACTGGTGAACCATATTTTTAGGAAGATTTTGATCTTGGGGTGGATGAAGGGAAAGACCCTCAGTTGCGGAATTTTTTGGTTTGTTTAATATTTGTGTAAGCTTAGACATCTTACCCTTGAATGCTCCCATTTGAGGCTTTGCATGCAGAATTACTGGACATCACGTGCCAGAATGTGCAGTCAGAAACCCAGGCTCCCCACATAGCCATACCGCATTCTTCTCCCCTAGTGACTACATCTCTTTAGGTCCCTTCTCCCACCACCCCTCGCCAGAACAGATCATCCTCCCCAAGGAAATATACTCAGGATGCCTGCTTATAGGCTTCTGCCAACACCCTCACTCCAGGTAAGGGCAGGTTCTCAGGAGGGGTTTGCACTGACTGAGTCGTGAGGGCAATGCTCAGCTGTCACATGATGTGGTACCTCATACACTAGTTATTTGAAAAGAAACTGTTTTTTTGCTTGATTGTATGTTTTTTGTTTTTGGCATGGGCAGGCTCTGGGAATCGAACCTGGGTCTTCGGCATGGCAGGCGAAAATTCTGCCACTGAGCCACCATTGCACTGCCCAGAAACTGTTTTTAATTAGACAAAATTGTTGATGTTATATAACAACTTTAATAATAACTGAAAGAATAATTCTTGAGTAAGATAATACAGGCACCATAATCTAGGATTTCCCGTGACATTTTACAGAAATATCTCTAGGATAGTCATTTAATCTGAAATGTTTTCAATCAATCAAATCTATTTATATCAGCCAGTAGGTAAGCCAATGGCAATACTGAATGTCAACTCTGAGCAAGGCATCAATGAGACTTTGAGGAAAGCAAAAGATGTAGTAGAGAAGGTATCTTCAAGGAACTTGTAAGTCTGGAAGACAGGACATGGTTTGTGGAAAAGATCACACTCAAATATAATATTTTGGATTTATTTCAAATGACTAAGAATGCCATCTTTTGCAGAGAAGATTCTGGAGAGTTGTTGCATCATAAATCTTTACCTTAAGTTCTTATGTCACAACCTAAGAATAGTCACTTACTTAAATCTGGCTCTCCATGTGTATGTATATCCATGTGTATGGCTGTACGTGGGCTCATCTGTATGTACAAAGCACTTGTTTTCAGCATGCAACAGCATGTGACTGTCATGAGAACCAACTATACAAAAGATGAGGAGGGGAGTGAAACTTATCTGCCTGAGACCAATGAGGACCGAGGAAGTCATGGCAGAGGTGACAGTTGATCCACACCTCAAAGGATGGGTAGGATTTAAATGCACTGAAAGGAAGGGGAAAGGCTGTCCAGGCCCAGTATTGACATCAGCAAAGCCCTCAAGGTGGGAAGACTCAAGATCAGCTCAGGGTTCAGGAAGTAAAGCCTGCGTAATGAGGTATGGTCTAGGTAGGGTAGAAGTGTGGGAAGGTGGAATGGAGTCAGATGGGAGTAAGTCTTGAATTTTTAGAGTTTGAGTCCATTGTAATGACTCAATAAATGCTTGCTAATTCATTAATTTAATGTAATGGAGACATACAAACTGAAAGGAAATAGTTCTTCAAGGTACAACATGACTTTTCACTTCAGCCAATTGTTATTGGGCAACCACTTGGTACTAAGTATTTTTTTCTAGGTCTAGTATGGCAGTAAACTGGACAAAAGCCCAGCTCTCATGGAACATATATTTTATTATTTATGAATAATAATCATTATTAATGAATAATTAAGATAATCCTGGGTAGTAACAGGTGTTTATGAAGACAATAAAATGATAACAAATAATTTTGAGGAGGAAAATGAAGGTGACTTTAGATAAGGTGGACAAGCAGATCTTTGAGGAGTTGATTAAGCTAAAGGCCTGAAGAACCATCAGAGTTATTCCTGCACTGTGGCCCTACTCTGAGGGTCCCCACCAACCCCATCTTCAGTGCATCCTGGCAGATACAGAAAGTGCAAGGTGCAATGCTGAACTCTTACACAGAGTGGTGCCTCGTCATTGGTCTTTTCAGGTGACCTCAGGCTGCCCATCATCCTGCTATAGGTTCAATGTTCCCATCAGTGATGTGGAAGGGACCAACCTGCTCATTCAAGCTCCTTTGAGTTCTAACATGGCAGGGGAATATGATACTACCTGTAGTAGTTAGGTTCAGGTGTCAACTTGGCCAGGTGATGATGCCCAGTTGTTTTGTTGCTGTGAATTTAAATCATCAGCATGTGAAACTCGTCTATGGCTGATTACCTCTGTGGTTGGCTAAGGGAAGTGTCTTCCACAATGAGTGACATTTAATTTAATTAGCTCGAGGCTTAAAAGAGAGAGGTCAGAAAAGAGCCCAGCAGAGTTCAGCACAACTTAGCTCAGAGCTCAGATATCACTCAGAGCTCAGAGCTCAGAGCTCGCTCAGACCCAGACGTTTGAGATGCAGAAAGAAATCACCCCGGGGAAAGCCATTTGAACCCTTAAGCTGGAGAGAAGGTCAACAAATGTCACCGTGTGCCCTCCCATGTGACAGAGAAACCCAGATGAAAGCAAGCTGCCTTTTCTTTGAAGAACTGTAAGTTTGTAACTAAATAAATCCCCTATATAAAAGCCAGTCCATTTCTGACATATTGAATTCTAACAGCATTAGTAAACTAAAACACTACCTTGCATTTCATATTTAGACATGCAAAAAGATACTGGAACAATCATAAAGGGGCAGCTGGGAGTTTTTCTCTATCTACATTTTAAATGTGTCATGCCATTGCCTTATCACCTCCATGGTTTCTGATGAGAAATCAGTAATTACTCTTATTGAGAATCCCTTCTATGGGTTGGATTGGTTTTCTCTTACTGCTTTCAGAATTCTTTTTATCTTTGACATTTGACATTCTGATTAGTATGTGTCTTGAATAGCTCTATTAGGATTTATTCAGTTTGTAGGATATTCTGCTGTGTATCTTGGATATGTATATTCAAGTCTCTCATTAAGAGTTGGGAAATTTTTGCCATTATTTCTTTGAATATTAGTTATGCCCCATGTTCCAGTTTGAAACTGTTGTATACCCCAGAAAAGCCACATTCTTTAATCCTCATTCAGTATTACTGAATGGGATCTTTTTGATTAAGTTGCTTCCATGGAGATATGATCCATCCAATTGTGGGGACTTTTTGATTAGGTGATATCCATGGAGATGTGTCTCCTCCCCCTATACAAGGTAGGGTTGCTTACTAGAGTCCTTTAAGAGGGAACCCTTTTGGAAGAGCAGAGCCAACACAAGATCCAGAAGTTTGTAGATGCAGAAAGAAAATGCCCCTGGGGAAGCTATTTGAAGAAACTGGGAGAGAGAGTTAGCAGACATCACCATGTGCCTTCCTAGCTGACAGGTGTTCCAGACCCACAAGTGTTTCTTGAGTCAAGGTATCTTTCTCTGGATGCCTTAGTTAATGGACATTTTTTCTGGCCTTAGAACTATAAACTTGTAACATAATAAACTCCCTTTTTAAGAGCTATTCCATTTCTGGTTTACTGTATTCTGGCAGCTTTAGAAAACTAAAACACCCCCTTTCCTTTATCTTTTCTTTCTAGAACACCCATGACAAATATGTTTGTGCACTTCATGCTGTTATTCATTTCTCTGAGATCTTTTCTTCTATTATTTTCTTTCTCTGTTCTTCTGTCTATATGATTTTGGATGTACTGCCTTCTAATTTGCTGATCTTTTCTTCCGCTTGTTAAATCTCCTGTTGTATGCCTCTAGTGTATTTTAAATCTCTTTTATTGTGCCTTTCATTCCCATAAGTTCTGTTATTTTTCTTTACATGCTTTTAAATTCTTCTTTATACTCACCCAGTGTCTTCTTATTATTTTTATCTCTTTAGCCATATTTTCTATCATATTCTTGAATTGATTTATGAAATTTGTTTGAACATCTTTGATTAGTTGTTCCAAATTTTATGTGTGACCTGAAGTTTTAATTTGTTCCTTTTACTGGGCCATATCTTCCTGTTTCTTAGTATGGTCTGTAATTATTTGCTGATATCTAGACATCTGATTGTCTTAATGTATTTACTCTGATGGTCAATTTCTCTCTCTTGCCTAGGGTTTTATTGCTGATTGGTTTTATGTTAAGGCTCTTTTTTGACACGATTCAATTTATTCTAGGCCTTTAGAATTTCCCATGTTTAACTGATCAAATAGGGCCAGGGATCCATGAAAGGGGTACAGACCAGAACCAAATGGCTTGGAAAGAGGTTTAGGAAAGATGCCCAAAAGCATTTTTTGTTTGTTTGTTTTTTGACTCCCATAAACTGTGATTGCCTTAGCTGCTCAGCAGATTGTGGTCTACTGCAAACCTTTCCCCCACACCTTAGTGAGGAATGTATTTTCTCAACCTCTGTCACGGGTGGGAAGTAAT
>PVIY010023454.1:0-39331 GCA_004026745.1 Myrmecophaga tridactyla | reverse complement strand
AATGGAATGATATCTTAATGTTCTTTTGTTAAGTTTTTTAATTAATAAAAAAGTTTATAAAAAAAAAAGCACACATTCTGCTGTAGGCCACAATCCAGAAGCAATGGCATCTGCGCTGATTTTTAGTGTAACTTGCACATTGTATTAGAAGGTTTTCAGTTGCCAGAGGCAGAAACCCAGCTTGAACAGGTTCAAGCAAAACCAGAGGATTTTTTGTTGTTGTTTTCTTTTTCTTTCTTTTATAACAAGGAAGGGCAATTCTGGAGCAGCTAGAAGGAAAAATATGAGAGGATCGTATGGTAGCCCATGACAGTCTGGGATCTGTCCTGTAACTCCTTGTTGAAGAGTACTTTGAGAACGATTGCTTTTTTATTTTTTAGCTATGTATATGTGTTATACTACACAATAAAAAAAGTTTAAAATAAAAAAATAAAAAAAGGAAGTGCAAGGATGTAGCTGCCAAGCCCACCTCCACCTCCTGGCATGTCCACCTCCTCTTCATCTTCTGCACAGGATTTTATTTCCCACAGCAGGTGACAGGGCTGGCTGCAGGCACCTCCCCAAGGGCAGCAAGTAGTCTGTGACCTGGGCAAGCCAAAAAGACCTGTTTCCTGCCCATCCCCACCTGCTCCGCCACTGGCTGAAACCCTGAGGTAAGGGGCTGATGGCTCTGCACCGAGTGCGCTCCCATCCCTGGCCCATCACTGCGATGGAGGGCTGGAGTACTCTGTGTTGGACCCAGCCCAAGCCACATGCCCACCTCCAGTTTGCAGCACAGTCGGTTCCCGGAGAAGGAGGAAGGACAAGTAGGGCCAAAAAGAGCAAAAACTGTGCATCAATCAGTATTAAAGGGACTGCCTGGGGCCCAGGGTAAGTGTCTTGGGCAATATGAACACTTTGTACTTCACGAGGTGGGTATCGTGATGGGCATTACAGACTTTCTTTTAAAAAAGCCATGAGCTCTATTGGGTTCCAAACTCAATTTCTTTCTTCCTTACACATTTTGCTCATCAACTCAGGGGACTCATTTATGTTAAACACACTCACCATGACTGCTGTGCAAACCAATTAGTTCACAACTGGGGAAAGGAACCTCCAGGCATCAGGCCATTCTACCTACCTTCAGGCTAACCAGCTAACCTGGCGGACATGTGATTCATCAGACCGTTTTATGATGAGTAGAGGATCAAGGAATGAAAGGGCAGGCAAGGGGCCCTGAGGATGCTTGCTGAACATCAGTGTAGATTTGAGAAACTAATATATCTGAGAATGCATCAAAATATTAGTTTAATAGATTGAGCTCTCACTTGTTGAGTGTCCCCAAGCCTTACCAAAACTAATGTAATTTTGAACTTATTGAATATTTTCTATTACATTTTGGGGAAAAGTTTAATTTCTCCATGGTTGGATTTAGTATTTCAACTAAATACAAACAGCAGAATAAATATCCATCTCTTGATTGTCACCTTGCAAAATAATCTAAAATTGTCAGCTTCTAAATTTTTTCATCATATGGGTGTGCATTTATTATCACAATCGACTTTTTTTGTCTTTTTTGAGAAAAATAACATATATACAAAAAAGTGATAAATTTCAAAGCATATTATAACAATCAGTTGTGGAACAGATTTCAGAGTTTGATATGGGTTACAATTCCACAATTTTAGGTTTTTACTTATAGCTACTCTAAGATTCTGGAGACTAAAATAAATATCTGTATAATGATTCAGCACTCATACTCATTTGTTAAACCCTACCTTCTCTGTAATAATTCCACCATCACCTTTGATTTTTCTCCCACTATGACCATTCTAAATTTTTCAAGTTGGAAGAGGTTGTTGATAATATGGATTAGAGGGATTCTCTCACACTCTTGAAAAAGTTTTGTTAGATACAGAATTCTTTGTTGGAATTTTTTTACTTTCACTCCCACTGCCTCTCACCTCCAGGGTTTATGCTGAGAAATCAGCTCTAAATTGTATTGAGATTCCTTTGTATATAACATGTTGCTTCTCTCTGTGGCTTTCAGAATTCTGCCTTTATCTTTGGTATTTGACAATCTAGCATGGTTCTGCTTGGGTTATTCTGTTTGGAGTTTGTTAGGTGTTTTGGATGTGTATATTCATGTTTTTAAATTAAACTTAGTAAGTTTTCAGCCATTATTTCTTTGAATATTCTATCTGTCCCTTTTACTCTTTCTTCTCCTTCTGGGACTCCCACAACGTTATATTGATACGCTTGTTGGTGTCCCACAGGTTCCTCAGACTCTGTTCACTTTTCTTCATTCTTTCTTCCTTTGGCTCTTCAGACTTGATGTTTTTAAATGTCTTATCTTCAAGTTCACTGATTTTTTCTTCTGCCAGCTCCAATCTGCTACTGAGCCCCTATAGGAAATTTTAAAGTTTTGTTATGGTGGTCTTTAGTTTTGTTTTCTTCCTTTTCATAATTTCCATCTCCCTGTTCTCTTTGTGGTCATCTATTGTTTTTCCTGATTTATTATGTTTTTTTGTCCAAGTTTTCCTTTAGCTCTTTAAACATGTTTAAGATCATTAAAAAAAAAATCTATATGTGGTATGCCTCAGGTCTTGTCCTCCTTATTTGTAGTTTCTAAAGCTTTAATTTTCTCCTTCCCCTGGCCTATCACCTCCTGCTTCTTTGTGTGTTTTATAATATTTTGTTGGAACTGGACACTTAAATATTTTTAATGATCTGTTGTGACTAGAATTTAGACTCTAAGGCTTCTGTTTTTTAAGATTGCATTCTTAAGGTGACAAAACTTTCCTTGAATGCCAAGAGCTAATGAAAAAAAAGGAAAAGAAAAGAAGAAGTTAAAGAAGGAAAGAGAAAGAAAACATTTTTCCCAGTCTCTAGAGGTAGACCTCTGCAAGTGCTCTCCTTCAGGGCTTATGCAACCATTGAGGTTATAGCTCGTAGGGGCCTCCTTGATCCCCTTTGTGCATGTGTCTTGTCTAGGACATGAGCATATTGGCCTTGGAATCCCCTCATTCATATGGTTACAAATGTTCCCTCTCCCCGAGGAAATAGTTTTCTCATAGTCCCAGGCACTGCCCTGTTTGACTTACAGATAGCAATCTCTTTTCCATAGGCAGCATAATTTGATGGTTTTCCCACAGCATTCTGTAGGAGAGCTTGGTGAGCTGCCTTCTACATGCAGGGTGAGTTCTGGGACAGCAAGTCCCTCAGACTGCCACTGGAAAGATTGGCGAACATACATGCCCCCAGTAAGTGCATGAGACTTACTCTGCTCCCTCTGAAAACAGGACCAGGGATCTTTACTGGGATTACTGGTCTGTTTTGCATAGAGTCAGTGAGGGGTGGGAGAGCAGCCAGCCAGGGGCCACAAGATCTTAGTGTTTTTAAGTAGATTTTTTTTTTCTTGACGTGGCACTTATCTTGTTATTACCATAATTTAACTGGTTTGTGGGGATTTGAGAAGGATGTTTCTGCTAGTTTGAAGCTTCTGGGGGTGGGGACAGGGAGGGCAGAGCCCTTAAACATCTCAATCTGCCATCTTGATTAGTGTGGCACCAGCACAATGTTTTCAAGATTCATTCTTGTTGTGGCATGCATCAGAACTTCATTCTGCTTTACAACTGAATAATATTCCATGGAATGTGTATGCAACATGATGTTTATCCATTTGTTTGTTGATGGACGCTTGGGTTGTTTCCACCTTTGGGTATCATGAATAGTGCTGCTATGTGTATAAGTATCTGTCTGATCTGTTGTTTGGATTTGTTATAGCAGGTTCAGCAAGCTAGTACAAGAGTGAACAGAAGAACAGAGTGTAATGCATAAGGGTACTAGCTCTGGAGCCAAACTTCCTTTCATTCCTGGCTTCACCATTTACCAGCTGTGCAATATTGGGAAACTTATTCAATACCTTAGGCCTTCCTGTAAGTGTAGAGCATTTAGATCGGAGTCTCGCACATAGTGAACATGCAACATATGTTGGTTGTTGATGTTGTCATCATTATTACTACCATTATTATTATCACCAACAACAGTTTAAACATACAGCATGAAAGAAGGTATCTAAAATATCAATAAAAAATAAATGTTTCTTGGAAATAAATATAATCAGTAAAACCTTTATATGCCAGATTATTTATAAAGGTTTACTGAAAGGCACTAAGGAATACATGAATAGAATAGGAAGCTCCAGGAATCAGCCCTTCCACCAAAACAACTATTAAACTTGCAGGAACTGTCAGAATCAACTCTTTTGAAATGCTGGAGTCTAGTGGAACACTATTTGGCATCTGGGGAAGAGCTGGAGGAGGAGCTGGTAAATTCTGATGAAGTGAATTTCACTTTCTCTAGTGAAGACTTAGTCCTCCAAAATCCAGGGATGTGTGGTCTGATCACTGATTACTGCTTTTTGGTTAACTACTTCAGATCACTGGGGATAGGCTCTGAGGGTAGTTTTAACTCCCCTCAGACCAAAGCAACAGAAAATTCTTAAAGACAGTACCCTTCCTTAAAACTACGGAAAACCATTAAAGGGTGAAAGTAACTGAACTAATGCCAAATCAAGAATACTCAGCTTCAAAAGCCATAGGAGAAACTCCTGGAACCCCTTCTGGTCACTCCCCCTGCCCCCGCAACCCCTCCGCCCCTTCCAGCCTGGTGTGCAGTCAGCCTAAGCTCCCACGGTGGATCCCTGACTCTGTCCCAGCAGAAGCAGAGTAAATCCAATGGGCATACCAGGATGTCTGTATTTTGGTGCGAATCAGTTGGGGAACAACCTGAAAGACTGACCTAAGAAATACTTCTCAGGCTCACCCTCCAAGAATTTTTCCTCTCTGAAGAAGCAGCTTGGGACAGCTAAAGCTTTATAAGAAACAAGTGAGTAGTGTGAACAACCAAAGCTATAGGCTGAGCCCCCAGTCTTGGAGTTTGTTCATATGAAACTTAACCCCACAAAGGATAGGTCAAGCCTACTTAAAATTAGGCCTAAGAGACACCCCCAAGAGAACCTCTTTTGTTGCTCAGATGTGGCCTCTCTCTCCAGCCAACACAACAAGCAAACTCACCACCCTCCCCCTGTCTACATGGGACATGACTACCAGGGGTGTGGATATTCCTGGCAATGTGGGACAGAAATCCTAGAATGAGCTGAGACTCAGCATCAAGGGATTGAGAAAACCTTCTCGACCAAAAGGGGGAAGAGTGAAATGAGACAAAGTATCAATGGCTGAGAGATTCCAAATAGAGTCGAGAGGTTATCCTGGAGGTTATTCTTGTGCATTAAGTAGATATCACCTTGTTATCCAAGAAGTAATGGAGAGGCTGGAGGGAACTGCCTGAAAATGTAGAGCTGTGTTCCAGTAGCCATGTTTCTTGGAGATGATTGCATAATGACATAACTTTCACAATGTGACTGTGTGATTGTGAAAACCTTGTGTCTGATGCTCCTTTTATCTACCTTGTCAACAGATGAGAGGAACATATGGAATAAAAATAAATAATAGGGGGAACAAATGTTAAAATAGATTTAGTTTGAAATGCTAGTGATCAATGAAAGGGAGGGCTAAGGGGTATGGTATGTATACATTTTTTTTCTGTTTTCATTTTATTTCTTTTTCTAAATAGATGCAAATGTTCCAAGAAATGATCATGTGATGAATATGCAACTATGTGATGATATTGTGAATTACTGATTATATATGTAGAATGGAATGATCAAAATAGGAATGTTTGCATTTGTTTGGTGTTTTTTGGTTTTGGTTTTGTTTAAAGTCATACAATAGAGCACCTGAAAGAGGGAGAAAGTCTATTTCATGGGGAGTGGAGGAGGCATTGGAATCCTGTAAAGAGGAGAATTCCTAAGGCCACTAGCAAGGGCAAGCCCAGGACAAGACAGTGGCTCAGAAGAGATAGGGAGGACACTGTACTTCTCATCTGCAGTGGGCTGATGTCGACAGTAAGGCTGAACCCTGAAGAAGAACACCAGCCAACGTAGAGTCAATTTGCAAAGAATACTGTGAGAAGTATTTTTTGTATTGGTTTGTTTGGTTTTGGTTAGCTCCTGGCACTCCAGGGAATCTGTCATTACACAATCTGGAAACAAACTGAAGAAACAGGCAGCTCAAGGGCTAAATGCCAGTATTAACATTTTAAAATGTTAAAATATATAGCATGTGTTCTAGTTTACTAGCTGCTAGAATGTAATATACCAGAAATAGAATGGCTTTTAAAAAGGGGAATTTAATAAGTTGCTAGTTTACAGTTCTAAGGCCGAGAAAATGTCCCAATTAAAACAAGTCTATAGAAATGTCCAATCTAAGTCATCCAGGAAAAAATACCTTGGTTCAAGAAGCCCAATGAAGTTCAGGGTTTCTCTCTCAAGTGAGAAGGCACATGGCAAACACAGTCAGAGTTTCTCTCTCATCTGGAAAGGTACATGGTGAATATGGTCAGGGTTTTTCTCTCATCTGGAAGGGCAAATGATGAGCACAGCATCATCTGCTACCTTTTTCTCCTGGTTTCCTTTTCATGAAGCTCCCTGGGAGGCATGTTCCCTTTTCATCTCCAAAGGTCGCTGGCTGGTGGACTCTGTTTCTTGTGGCTATGTCATTCTGCTCTGCTCTCTCTGAATCTCTTTCATTCTCCAAAATGTTTCCTCTTTTATAGGACTCCAGAAACAGTTTGCTTTTAGCTGGCAAGGTCAGCAATATACTTTCACTGTGCTATCTCAAGGATATATCAACTCTCCAGCCCTATGTCCTAATCTTGTCTGCAGGGACTTTGTTCATTTCTCCCTCCCACAAGACATCACACTGGTCCATTATATTGATGATATCATGTTGATTGGACCTAGTGAGCAAGAAGTAGCAACTACTCTAGACTAACTGGCAAGGCATTTGCTGTAAGAGGATGGGAGATAAATCCAACAAAAATACAGGGACCTTCCACCTCAGTGAAATTTCTAGGTGGCCAGTGGTGTGGGGCATGTCGAGATATCCCTTCTAAGGTGAGGGATAAGTTGTTGCATCTGGCCCCTCTTATGACCAAAAAAAAGAGGCACAATACCTAGTTGGTCTCTTTGGATTTTGGTGACAACATATTCCTCATTTGGGTGTGTTACTCCAGACCATTTATCAAGTGACCAGAAGAGCTGCTAATTTTGAGTGGGGATCTGAACAAGAAGAGGCTCTGCGACAGGTCCAGAGCAGTACACGCTGTTCTGCCACTTAAGCCATATGATCCAGCAGATCCAATGGGGCTGAAAGTGTTAGTGGCAAATAGAGATGCTGAGCCTTTGGCAGGACCCTATAGGAGAATCACAACACAGACCCTTAGGAATTTGGTGCAAAGCCTTACCATATGCTACAGATAACTACTCTCCTTTTGAGAAACAGCTTTTGGCCTGCTACTGGGCCTTAGTAGAGACTGAATGTTTAACCATGGGCCACCGAGTTACCATGAGAATTGAGTTGCCTATCACGGGCTGGGTGTTGTCTGACCCACCAAGCCATAAAGTTGGGCATGTGTAGCAGCACTCTATTGTAAAATGGAAATGGTATATATGAGATAGGGCCAGAGCAGGTCCTGAAGGCACAAGTAAGTTACATGATAAGTGGCCCAAATGCCCATGGTCTCCTCTCCTGCCACATTACCTTCTCTTTCCCAGACCAGAGCTATGGGCTCTTGGGAAGTTCCTTATAGCGAATTAACTGAAGAAGAGAAAACTCAGGTCTGGTTTACAAATGGTTCAGCACAATATGCAGGTACCACCTGAAAGTGGACAGCAGCAGCACTACAGCCCCTTTCTGGGGTGTCCTTGAAGGACAGTGGTGAGGGGAAATCCTCCCAGTGGGCAGAACTTCGAGCAGTGCACCTGGTTGTTCATTTTGCTTGGAAGGAGAACTGGCCAGAGGTGCATCTGTATACTGACTCATGGGCTGTTGCTAATGGTTTGACTGGATGGTCAGGGACTTGGAAAGACCATAATTGGAAAATTGGTGACAAAGAGGTCTGGGGAAGAAGTATGTGGATAGACCTTTCTGAGTGGGCTAAAAACATGAACATATTTGTGTCCCATGTGAATGCACACAAGAGAGTGACTTCAGTAGAGGAAGGTTTTAATAATCTAGTGGATTTTGCCCAGCAGGTTTTTGAAACTGTATGGGTCCTGTGACCCCTGTGTTCCTTCCTCCCTATGGAAATAGGTATATGTATCCTATGAATGTTCCCCCTTTGTATGTTGGCAGCAGCAAATAACTTGCTTAGAGTTTTTATAGGTCCAGAGCCAGAGGATAATTTTGCTTTAGGACAGACCATGCTTGTAATTAACTTTGAGATTTTGTACTGGTTTTACCCTTGTATTGTATTTGTAATGTTACTGAAATGGTTTAAGGTTCTCTGATATTGTTTAGGAATGAATGTATTTTGTGTATGGGGAAAATATGTCTTTTTTAGGGTCCAGAGGGTGGAATGTGCTGGTTTGAAAGGATGTATTTTCCCTAGAAAAGCCATGTTTTAATCTAAATCCCATTTCATAAAGGCAGAATAATCCCTATTTAATACTGTATGTTTGAAACTAATCAGACCATCTCTCTGGAGATGTGATTTAATCAAGAGTGGTTGTTAAGCTGGATTAGGTGACAACATGTCTCCACCCATTTGGGTGGGTCTTGATAAGTTTCTGGAGTTCTATAAAAGAGGAAACATTTTGGAGAATGAAAGAGATTCAGAGAGAGCAGAGCAGAACGACATAGCCACAAGAAACAGAGTCCACCAGCCAGTGACCTTTGGAGATGAAAAAAGAACATGCCTCCCAGGGAGCTTCATGAAACAGGAAGCCAGGAGAAGAAGGTAGCAGATGATGCTGTGCTCATCATGTGCCCTTCCAAATGAGAGAAAAACCCTGACCATATTCACCATGTACCTTTCCAGATGAGAGAGAAACTCTGACTGTGTTTGCCATGTGCCTTCTCACTTGAGAGAGAAACCCTGAACTTCGTTGGGCTTCTTGAACCAAGGTATCTTTTACTGGATGACTTAGGTTGGACATTTCTATAGACTTGTTTTAATTGGGACATTTTCTCGGCCTTAGAACTGTAAACTTGCAACTTATTAAATTCCCCTTTTTAAAAGCCATTCCATTTCTGATATATTGTATTTCAGCAGCTAGCAAACTAGAACAGAATTTGGTACTGGAGCGTGGGGTGCTGCTGCAGTTTGCAAATACCAGATATGTTGGAATGTTTTTTTGGATGGCTAAGGGGAAGATTTTGGAGGAACTTTGAAGAGAATGATGAAGAAGTCCTGGAGTGCTTGAAGAGAATGTTGGCGTAAATGGAACAACTGCCAATCTGGACAAAGGGGGACACAAAAGGGACAAATTGGAGTTTGCAGAGTGAGAACCATGGAAGCTCAGGTCTGAAGCCAAGAAATCTAGGCCAGGAGAGTGGACCCACCCATATGCACGGAGAGGGTGAGTTTGTCCTGAGGGCAGAGGATGAGTCTCCCATCTCCTTACAGTGGAAGAGTTGTGCCACCTCAGGCCTTTGAGAAGGTACTGCATGCTCTTTGGGGACTAGGGAGAGCCTGGCTGCGACTACATGGAGTGGTTGAGCGTGTGCCTCAGAAATGGCAGAGAGCCCAGGTGTGGCCCTGATGCCTGGAGAGAGTGGAGCCAAGAAAAAGGTGGTCTCCTCAATGTCTCCCAAGGTATTTTTGGAAAGAGCAAGCCACTGCATAGGCCCTTGGAAAGGGTGGGACGGCCACTTTCTAAAGCTGAAGGTTAAATGACTTTTAGACTTTGAAATCCAATGGTGTTTACTCTGCAGGTTTTCCTTCCAATTTCTCCCTATGGATCTTGTGAGTGTCCCTCTTTTGCATATTGGCACCAGATAACTTGTTTTGAGATTCATAGGTCCACAGCAGGAAGACAATTTGTGCCACTTTAATATCACTTAAGGTGATGCATATAGTTGCCAAGTTGACAAGGGGGTGGACATGTGGTAGTTAGGTTCAGGTGTCAACTTGGTCAGGTGAAGGTGCTTAGTTCTACTGCTGTGGACATGAGCCAATGGTACATGAACTTCATCACATCTGCAGTTGGCTAGAACACGTGCCTGCTGCAATGAATGACGTTTGATTTAATTGGCTGGTGCTTAAATGAGAGAGCTCAGTGTAGCACAGCCCAGGCAGCTCAGCATACCTCATCTCAGCACTTGCAGCTCAGCCCAGGCCTTTGGAGATGCAGAAAGAAATCACCCCAGGGAAAGCTGTTGGAACCCAAAGGCCTGGAGAGAAGGCCAGCAAAGATCACCCTGTGCCTTCCCACGTAAGAAAGAACCTCAGTTGAAAGTTATCTGCCTTTCCTCTGAAGAATTAACGAAATAAATCCCCTCTTATTAAAAGCCAATCCATCTCTGGTGTGTTGCATTCTAGCAGTTAGCAAATTAGAACAATCTCCAAAGGTCGCTGGCTGGTGGACTCTCTGCTTCTCATGGCTATGTCATTCTGCTCTCTCAGAATCTCTCTTTCCTCTAAAATGCTTCCTCTTTAAAAGGATTCCAGTAAACTAATCAAGACCCACCTAGAATGAGTGAAGATGCATATTCACCTAATCCAGTTTAACAACCACTCTTGATTGAGTCACATCTACAGGGAGATGATCTGATTAAAGTTTCAAACATACAGTACTGAATAGGGATTAGAGGAAATGGCTGCCTTTAAAAATGGGATTAGGATTAAAACATGGCTTTTCTAGGGCACATACCTACTTTCAAACTGGCACATTCTACCCTCTGGACCTTAAAAAGACATGTTTTCCCCATATATAAAATACATTTATTCCATCACAATATTAAAAAACTTAAACCATTCCAGTAACATTACAAATATAATACAAGGTTAAAACCAGTACAAAGTCAGTTACATGCATGGGCTGTCCTAAGGCAAAATTCTTCTCTGGCTATGGACCTGTAAAAACTCAAAACAAATTATGTGTTGCCAATATACAAAGGAGGAACAGTCATAGGATACATATAACCATTTCCATAGGGAAGAAGGGACACAGGGGTCACCAGATACACAACAGTTTCAAAAACCTGCGGGGCAAAGTCCATTAGAGTTCAAAGTCTGAGAGTCATTTATCTTTGGGGCTTTAGAAAGTGGCAGTCCCACCGTCTCCAAGGGCCTACACAGAGGCCCGCCTCTCTCCAAACTCAACCTTGGTGGCCATTGGGGAGACCACCTTTTTCTCGGCTCCACCCTCTCCAAGCATCTGGGCTGCACCTGGGTTTTCTTTCATCTCTAGGGCACACTCTCAGCCCCTCCATGTGGTGGCAGCCAGGCTCTCCCCAACCCCCAAGGAATGTGCTTCACCTCTCCAAGGCCTGAGGTGGCATGACTCTTCCTCTGCAATGAGGTGGAAGACCCATCTTCTGCCTTTGGGGCAAACTCACCCTCTGCACTTGCTTGGGTGGGTCCACTCTCCTGGCCTGAGTCTTCTTTACTTCAGACCCCAACCGCCAGAGTTTTGCCTCTGAAGTTATTTTTCCTCCAATGTGTCCCTTCTCTGTCCCTCCCAGTCCCAACTGGCAGTGGTTCTCTTTATACAGATCCTGCAACACTCTCATTGGCTTCTATGCAGTAGCCTTTGATCATTCCTGTCAGACATAAGGAGTTTCCACAAATCCTTCCTAGATAACTCCATGTCCAATCCTGGGTCTCTCTGATATGGCTGACTGGTTCCACATTTGGCCAAAATCCTCATGTGGGGCCCTATTCTCTGGGGTCTCCCTTCCTGGAAGCTCAGAATTTTCCAGAACTTCAATTTCTGGTTTCTTTGTACTCAAGAGTTCAGTTCTCAGCTTATCTCTCTCCTGTCACATTTCACTGTAAGCTGTGAGGAGAAACCAGGCTGTACTTTCCACATTTAATTTGGATATTTCTTCTGCTAAATATCCAAGTTCATGGTTTTTAAAATCTGCTCTCCAGCCAAAGCCATTAGTCAATTTTGCCAGATTATCTGCCATTTTAAAATAAGGATCACCTTCCTTCCAGTTTGCAATAACACCTGCCTCATTTCTGTCCAGAGCTTTGTCACAGGTATCTTTAGAGTCCACATTTCTACCAACAGTCTCTTCAAAGCATTCCAGGCCTTCTCTATCAAGCTACTCCCAACTCCTCCAAAATCTTCCCCTTATCCATTTAAAAAGCTACTCCAACATGTTTGGTATTTGCAAACACAGCAGCACCCCACTCTTGGTACCAAAATCTGTTCTAGTTTGCTAGCTGTCAGAGTGCAATATACCAGATATAGAATGGCTTTTAAAAAGGGGAATTTAATAAGTTGCTAGTTTACAGTTCTAAGGCCGAGAAAATGTCCCAATTAAAACAAGTCTATAGAAATGTCCAACCTAAGGCATCTAGGGAAAGATACTTTGGTTCAAGAAGGCCAATGAAATTCAGGGTTTCTCTCTCAAGTGAGAAGACACATGGTGAACACAGTCAGGGTTTCTCTCTTATCTGTAAAGGCATGTGGCAAACACAGCATCATCTGCTAGCTTTCTCTCCTGGCTTCCTGTTTCATGAAGCTCCCCGGGAGGCATTTTCCTTCTTCATCTCCAAAGGTTGCTGGCTGGTGGACTCTCTGCTTCTCATGGCTATGTCGTTCTGCTCTCTCAGAATCTCTCTTTTCTCTAAAATGTTTCCTCTTTTATAGGAGTCCAGTAAACTAATCAAGGCCCACCTAGAATGAGTGGAGACATGGCTCCACCTAAGGCATCTTAACAACCACTCTTGATTGAGTCACATCTCCAGAGAGATGATCTGATTAAAATTTCAAACATACAGTACCGAATAGGGATTAGAAGAAATGGCTGCCTTTACAAAATGGGATTAGGATTAAAACATGACTTTTCTAGGGCACATACATCCTTTCAAACTGGCACAGTGTGTAACACAAGATTATAAGAAAAATACTGGGGTGGCAGCACTCTTCATGAATAACTGGGTAGAAAGCCTGCCTCCTCCAAACATTGGGGTGGACCCACTCTTTCTTCACACATGGGTGTGCCTGTTCCCTTAGCCCAAGGAAATATCATTGGTCCAGACCTTCACTTCCAAGGTTCTACCCTTAAAGTCATTCTTCCTTCAGTTTGTCTTTCCTTTGTCCCTTTTCATCCAGGCTGGCAGTGATTCCACTCATACAAAGCTTGCAAAAACTTGTTTGTTTCTCATGTAGCTCACAGGTGTCCAAACCATGAAAAGGGACTCTCCACAGATCCTCCCTGCATAACTGTATTTCTAATCTTGACTTCCCCTGAAATGGCTCACTGAATCCATGTTCAGTTACAAGCACAGTTAGAGCACTATACTCGGATTTCACTTTCTGGAAGCTCAGGAAGATCCCAGCTGCTTTTGTCTCCAGTCTCTGAGCACACTATCTGGAGACTCAGAATTTTCCAAACCACTAGTTTATGGTTTCCTTGTGCTCAGGAATTCGGTTCTCAGCTTACCCTTTTCCTCTTAAATTTCACCATAAGCTGCAAAGAGAAAACAGGCTGCACTTCCCACTCTTGGAAATCTCCTCAGTTAAGTATTCAAGTTCATCAGTTTCAAGTTCTGCCTTCCATCCAATATCAGAAATTAATTTCAGCAATTCTCTTCCACTTTAAAACAAGGATTACCTTTCCTCCAGTTTTCAATAATTCATTCATCATTTCCTTCTAAGGCTTTAATATCCATATTTCTACCAACTGTCTCCTCAAAGCAAACTAGGCTTTTTCTATCAAGCAGCTCACAATTCTTCCAGCCTGTACACTTCATCCACTTCCAAAGCTGTTTCTGCATTTCTGGTATTTGCAATTGCAGCACTTCACTCCTGGTACCAAAATCTGTTTTAATTTCCTGGGATTTTTAAAGCAAATATGTACAAAGTGGTGGCTTACACAATGGGAATTTATTAGCTCATGGTTTTGAGATTTCGAAAAAGTCCAAATCAAGGCATAAAGGTAATGCTTTCTCCCTATAGACTATGGTATTCTGAGGCTGGCTGCTAGTGAACCAGAATCAGGGGCCTCTCAGCACCTTGGGAAAATCTTCTACTGGGGATACCTTTTCATATAAATTGTTTCCACCCTGATTTTGGCTACTCCCTTGCTCAGTAGCTTAATGCTTTGTGGCTGATTTTTTTTTTATTAATTAAAAAAATTAACAACAAACAAAACATTAAGGTATCATTCCATTCTACATATACAATTTGTAATTCTTAATAGCATCACATAGTTGCATATTCATCATTTCTTAGAACATTTGCATCGATTTAGAAAAAGAAATAAAAAGACAACAGAAAAAGAAATAAAACAATAATAGAGGAAAAAAAGATTATACATACCATACCCCTTACCCCTCGCTTTCATTTACCACTAGCATTTCAAACTAAATTTATTTTAACATTCATTCCCCCTATTATTTATTTTTATTCCATATGTTCTACTCTTCTGTTAATATAGGAGATAAAAGGAGCATCAGACACAAGGTTTTCACATTCACAGAGTCTCATTGTGAAAGCAAATCATTGTTCAATCATCATCAAGAAACATGGCTACTGGAACACAGCTCTACATTTTCAGGCAGTTCCCTCCAGCCTCTCCACTACATCTTGAACAACAAGGTGATATCTACTTAATGCGTAAGAATAACCTCCAGGATAACCTCTCGACTCTGTTTGGAATCTCTCAGCCATTGACACCTAGTCTCATTTCACTCTTCCCCCTTTGGTCGAGAAGGTTCTCTCAATCCCTTGATGCTGAGTCTCAGCTCATTCTAGGGTTTTTCTCAGTCCCCTGATGCTGAGTCTCAGCTCATTCCAGGATCTCTGTCCCACGTTGCCAGGAAGGTCCACACCCCTGGGAGTCATGTCCCACGCAGAGAGGGGGAGGGTGGTGAGCCTGCTCGTTGTGTTGGCTGGAGAGAGAGGCCACATCTGAGCAACAAAAGAGGCTCTCTTGGGGGGTGACTCTTAGGCCTAATTTTAAGTAGACTTAGCCTATTCTTTGGTGTGATTAAGTTTCATATGAACAAACCCCAAGATTGAGGGCTCAGCCTATCACTTTGGTTGTCTCCACTGCTTGTGAGAATATCAAGAATTCTCCACTTGGGGAAGCTGAATTTTCCCTCTTTCTCACCATTCCCCCAAGGGGACTTTGCAAATACTTTTTTATTCACTGTTCAAATCCTTGTGGCTGATTTTGTTGAAATGCTATTTGTTTGCACTTTGTAAAAAATATTTATTGAATAAGAATTTATTCAAATTATGAATGAAATGTATGATAATTAAGGGATGCATTTTTGGACATGCTCCCATATTTTTACATAATTTTCTTTTCTCAATTCAATAAGCGTTTATGGAGGACATACCAAATGTCCAGCAGATGTCAAGGGTGGGACACTTTAGGGAATAAGAAGTGTATGTGAGTTAAGGGATATCATTTAGAAATTTTGCTGTTTCATTAAGACTGCCTTTTTATATCTGATTTAAAGAGAGAAAAGAAAATGTAAAAGTTCTTACTAAATCTTCATGACCATCAGGTTAGGCTTTTACTATAGAATACTAGACTCATATGGTTTGTTTATTTTAAGCTTTGTTTAGTGTGCTTGAAAAACAATTAATGGTACATGGTCAAGAAAGAAACAAACATTTCAACTAATAATGAAAACCTTAGACACAGATGTTACACTGACACATCTATTCCATTTAACTTTAAGTTTATTCTAGAGATTTTTTTTTATTAGGGTGTTAGTTTATTGGAAGAGCCTTAATGCTGAATCTTTTTTTTTTTTTTGACTGTTTGATTCCTTAAAACTATAAATACCCTGAGATTTTGTGAATTAAATCCATAACACAGTTAAGCTGTTTCCATAATCTATTTGCCTGTTGTACTTCACATTTTTTTTTAATCAGTGAAGCCACTTAGTACTTACATAAGGCAAAAGGACCAAAAGAGCAGGGGAAGAGATCCCATTGTGGCTGGTCCCCCAGGAACCCAACTGCTTGGGTCAGGGTCAGTGGGTGGCGGCTCCCTATGCCCTGCTTCATATCAGAGAGGAGGGATGTCTGTGCTGCCTGAATGTGGGGTACTTATGCACACCAAGGGGAGGGGCTCTGTCACTGATCACAAAGCATGGGTCCTGCAAACTTTGTGCAGAGTTCTGGGTCTGATAAACAGCTGGGGTTGCTTGTTCCCAGTTTTGGGCTTGTTCTAATATGAAAACAGTGGGAATGCAATATACCAGGACCAGAATGACTTTTATAAAGGGGAATTAAATAAGTTACAAGTTTATAGTTCTAAGGCCATGAAAATATCCAAATAAGGCAAGGCTATAAAAATGTCCAAATTAAGGCATCCAGGAAAAGATACCTTGGTTCTAGAAGGCTGGTAAAGTTCAAGATTTCTCTCTCAGCTGGAAAGACACATGATGATGTCTGCTGGATTTCTCTCCAGGAATCTGCAATGGCTTCCCCTGGGCTCTGTCCATTCTGTCTCTGGACAGACTTTGTCTGTTCCAGTGGCTCTGTCATTTCTGTCTCACTCCAAAATATTTCCTCTTTTAAAGGATTCCTGTAAGCTAATCAAGACCACCTGGAATGGGTGGAGTCACATCTCCCTCTGATCAATGGTTTATACCCACAATTGGGTGTGTCATATATCCCTGGAGGTAATCTAATCAAAAGATTCCAACCTACATTGTTGAATCAGGATTAAATGAAATGGCTTCCTCCACAAGATGGAATCAGGATTAAAATATGGCTTTTCTAGAGGACATAATACACCCAAACCAGCACAGGACTCAAGGTACACCTAGGTTGTTCCATTATGCCTAATGTCTCCCCAGGGCAGCAGAATGGAAACACATTGAAACAGCTGCACACAATCAAGCAGAAGTGGTAAAAGAGGGGGTAGTGAAGGCTGGGAGATGGCTGCTGCACTTGTCTGCCCTCCCCAATTCTGAGTCTTTTTTTATAAGCTTAAAAAATTTCCCATATCAATATATCCTAGAACACAGTCAATAATCATTAAAAAACTCTAATAGACATTTAAAAAAAACATATGACCTTTCTAGCTTAAAACAGTTATGATTGAAGACATAGATCTAATAAAACAATTAACATAAAAATAGACCATTAATACTATATAAAAGGAAGAGAAAATAAATACAGCAAAAATCTAAGCTACTGTGGTTACCCTGACTAATAATAATTTTAACTGTGTTCTTCCTGGCAGTTACGGAATGAAGCGTATGTTATAGGTTATAGAATTCTCATTAGCTGATTAAAAAGAGATATAATTTTCTAAGGGAAAAATATTTTCCCCACCATGCTAAATTTAAAAAAAATTATCATGTGGGTAATTATATAATAAACTTTGAGCCATATATTTAACAATGATTTCTGAAAGATATAGAAATATTATTTACATAGTTAACTTTTATATTCTTCTTCAATAAAAATGAAGAGTATAGTATTTCGATTTCACACAGTAAAGTTTCTCTGAGGATGACATCAGACTGATGAAATGTGTCAGTTAGGATTCTTACAGGAAAGAGATGGCAAAAGGAACTCCTTACAAAGGTGTGTGTAGGATGTAGGGAGACCATAAGGCTAGTGCAGGGCTAGTAACAGGAGATGGTGTCATCCTCTGTGCTGGCTTGAAGTTATGTACCCCAGAAAAGGCCATGTGCTTTTAATCCTGTCCTGTGGGTGCAGACCTAATTGTGGGTGGGAACTTTTGGTTAGGTTATTTTGATTTGAAATGTGACTCATCCCATTCAAGGTAGGTCTTAATCCTTTTACTGGAGCCTTTTATGAGAGGATAAAGGACACAGAAAAAGCCCAGAGAGCTCACGGATTAATACTCAGAGAAGTCTGGAGAAGGCTTAGAGAAAAACCCCAGAGGAGCTGAGAGAGAAGAGCCCTGGAGATGCTAAGAGAGGACCTCCAAAAGCTCAGAAGAGGCCACCAGAATTGAATGCAACAAGACCCGGCAGCAAAGGACCAGCAGATGCCAGCCATGTGCCTTCCATGTGACAGAGGTGACCCAGATGCTGACAGCCAGTCTTCAGAGTCCAAGTATCATCCTGTTGATGTCTTAATTTGGACATTTTCATGGCCTTAGAGCTGTAAATGTGCAAACTAATAAATCCCTATAGTAAATGCCAACCCATTTCCGGTATATTGTATTCTACCAGCTTTAGCAACCCAAACACCCTACTAGATCTGAAAGGGATGAAGGGAAAGAGCAGTTGCCAGAGTAGAAGTTGGAGACAGGAGGTGGGCAGAGAAGGCTGCCTGACAGGAGTGGTGACCTTTAGTCAAGAGGTACATCAAGTGGGCACCCCCCCCAGGAAGCCTAGGAAATAAATGCCTTGAATTCTCCACCTACTCCCCCTGATCTCTTACTAACACTTCTCATTGACTGAACTCAACCAGAAGACAAAGGGCATATGAAAGGAATCTGTTGCTGTTTGTTAACCTTCTGCCACCCAGCAAAGGGTGAAGGACACATGAAAGCTAACCAATCCAGAGGACATATAGACACTTGAGGAGCTGTAAGAATCTCACTCCCAGCAAAGTTTGATAAGCAACTCTGGGTCTAGCAGAAAGGGACATTCCCTCTTGTTTTTCCCATCTACACCTTGGCAGAGAATCACTGCAGTTTCATGAGGGATGATCGTTGAGTTGGCCATGTGTAAGGAAAAGAAAATTTTGAGAACCGACCATCTAGAAGAAAAGATGATGCTATTTCCCTTAAATGTTTTCTTAAGTGGATCTTAGACTGGAGCTGAGTTACAGCCCTGCAAGAGATAAATTTGATGTAGTGCTTGACAGTAGTTCCTAAGCTTAGTTTATTAGGGTAATACATGGGTGATAAGGGCCAATGCCTACAGACCGAATCAGACAACCTTTGGGGAAACTGCAGAAATTTCATGCTGTATGGAGACAGATAATCTAGCAAGGGCCCCTGGAGACTCTGTCTACTGACCTGACATCTGGATCTTGCTTTGACTACTCATAGACATGAGGTCCCCAAGTCCGGACAACCCCAAACTTGTGTGTCCCTGTAGCAGCAAAATGATTACAATCACTGCCAAGCACAAAAACCAAAAGCATTGCCAATGAGGCCATTTAAAATATTGGAAAACTTATGCGAGCATTTATGGACTCTGTGGCTTAATCCACAAATATATACTTCATTTGATTTGAAAATCCAGATTTTAAACAAACAAATGAAAAAAAAAACCCAAACAAAGCCACATGCAAAAAAAATGAAAAACTTTATATTTTTGATATTTAAATTTTATATATATTCAAAGATTTCTTTTTTCTTTTTGCACCAAAACATAAATACTTTAAAACTTGATCATGTGAATGGAAAATTGTTCAATTCTAGTGCAGCTGTGGAGGAATGAATGAAATTGATAGAATTTACATTTGGCGTTATAGTTTTATGCTACTGGGGAAAGAACTGACAGGCTGTGAAGGTTATTAACTTCTTATGTGTATTAAAACAACTCTTGAAGGCAACTGACTTTAGACAAGGCAAAAATAATAAGTATAGCCTGTGATGTTACTTTAGTTTAAATCCAGACTGCCCTGAAGCTCAAAAGAGATAAAGAGCAAGAGTAGGATGAATGTTTTCATTGAAGTCGTCACTTCAAATATGGTGAAGGTCTCAGGAGGTTACTCAGTCTATTCCCAGCCTTTGGCAGGATTATAGCGTAACTAGCTCAGGCAGATGGCAATCTATCCTATTTCTGAAATAGGAATTTTCACACAAGAAAATTCCACATGATAACTCATTCCATGGCCATTTCTCTAATCTTACTTTTCTTTAAGTCCTCAGGCAATCTATGCCTACAGTAATGGAGAGCATGTCAGTGCACATGGGTTTTCCCATTACCACCACCAAGAAGGGGGCAGAATTATCTGTGATGTCTATGATGATTAGTGAACAATACCAAAGGATGACTCTCTCCCTTCTCTACCCAGCCTTACAAACATTCGATCTTTCTAGATATCCCCTTGTCCTTTTGCCTCTTTTCCTTCCCTTGATTGCCATTTTTTAAATCTCTTGGTTCAGAATTCTTGGAGAGTTTATATTGGATTCCTTAATGCCTGAGGAATAGGAAAATAAATTCATACCTCTTTTTCTAGGAAGTGTCAGCATTGCACATAACGACCCATGAGGCAAAATTAGAGTATGTTCGCAACCTTTAATATCTTTGAACATCTTCATCAACTCTTCCCTTTTCTCTTCCTAGCCTCCTACTTTTTGAGATAAATGACTTTTTAATGCAATTCCATTGAGCTATATCCACACACTATACGATCCATCCAAGTATACAATCAGTGGTTCACAGTATCATCACAGAGTTGTGCATTCATCACCACAATCAATTTTACAATATTTTCAGTACTCAAAAAAATAAAAAGAAAATCCAGAAGCTCCCATGACCCTTATCCCCACCTATTATTATTTTTTTTTTACATGGGCAGGCACTGGGAATCGAACCTGTGTCCTCCAGCATTGCAGGCAAGCATTCCTGCCTGCTGAGCCACCGTGGCCCGCCCCCCACCTATAATTGGTGTGGGACATTTCTTACTGTTGATGAAATAATCTTTCATCAACATATTATGAACAGCTATTTCTGTTAATAATAATCCATAGTTTACAATAGGTGCATTGTGTCCCATATATGGTCTACGATTAACTCCTTGTAATAGTGTTGGACATTTGTTCTAGTTCATGCAAGAACTTCTTTATAGTCGTACTGTTAATCACCATCATTGTCCACCGCAGGATTCAAGGTGTTGCACATTCCCATGTCCTAACCTCCAGCTTTCCTTTGGGTGGCATACATGACTCTAAGTTTCCCCTTTCTACCACGTTCACATACAATTCAGCACTGTTAATTATACCCACAATAACAAGCGAGGGTGGTAAGTCATTTCAACTTCTTCAACTTTTCAGTACAGGAAAAGGAGCCCACAGCTTAGTAGTCAGTGAGAACTGACAGGCCAACACTGACAGGAGGTAAACCTATCTATGCTTGCTGAGTTTAATCCATCACTTAGCTCCGGGGTTCAGGGGCAAGTACAAAGGGCAACGGGAGAGCAATGGAGTTAGCAAGAGAGGTCATTTCTTCCTCCCTTTTCCCACAAATGTCCCAATTAATTATATTACTCAAAGGGTTAGTTCACAAAAGGTCCCCAAAATGTGCATTTATGCCATTCATCGCAGCTCCTATTTTCTAGTCAAAATTTGGTTCTAATTTTAAATCAGTTAAAAGATAGCTCTGCAATCTTGGCTAAGGCACCTAAAATCTCTTAGCCAAATCTCTAGAGTGCAATTTTACAATACTTCTCAAAATTTTAAGAATTATTTCTTTTTCACCCAGCAATCCCTACCTAGAGATTATCCAATAAATGCATTTGCATGTGTAAATGACAAATGCATGAGGTCACTCATTTAAATGACAAATGCATAGGTCACTCATTAAAAAACAAAGATTGGAAACAACCTAAAAATCCCTTGATATGACATTGTTTCATTAAGTTTTTTGTTTCTACAATCAAATACTATGAAACCCACACAAAAAAAGATGAAGTTGACTAAATACTGATACGAAAGATCTCCCAGAAATATCCTTAAGGACACTGTACATATATTGATATTTATGTAAAAAGGAGGAAAACAATGCCTAACTATATATACTTGCCTAAGCATAGAATATCTCCAGGAAGATGCACAGGAAGCAGGGTATAGTGTCGCCTCCAGGAAAGGAAGTTGGGTGGCTGGGGAGCAGAGGTGATGGGGAATTTTTCACTGTATACTGTTATGTCCTTTTTGAATTTTGAGTGATGTGAATTTATTACCGAAACAAAGCGTGAATAAATAAAATAGCTATCTGTGAAATGGATCTAGCCATACCCATTTGATTGTCCTGAGAATCTAATGGAATTGAGTGTAAAAGCACTTAGAAAAGTATAAAAGCCCTTCACAAAGAATGCTGTATTTCTAATATAATAAAGTTGGGGGCACTCTTTCAGTTCTCCACCTGCCTCTTAAATTTTGGAATTTAGAACTGGACATAATACTGAAATACAGATAATGATGGTGAAAAGTAACTCAAATATTTGTGGACCTTTCAGGGTTTCCTGCTGTAGTGTGGCTGTTGTATAGAAGGTACTTGACCCTGTGCTTCCTACAAGTACTATTTCCCTCCAATTAGTTCTGTATAGTTTTTGCCTTTTAATAATTGGTACTTCACAGTTGCCACAAAAGAGAGTACGGCATGCTTATGAAGACTGGAGAGGGCTTAATGAGATTAGTTAGGACTTGTAGAAAACCGCAGTGCATGGGAAAGAAAGGGGAAAAAAGAAGTTGGGGCATTAAAAAGCTCGTGTAACCCATGAGACACTGGAGTGGAAATTCCTTTGTTTAATATGGAGAAGGAAGAAACACTATACCTTCTGGGGAAAAAAATCCTTTACGTCCTGTTAGAACATATTTTTACAAATAATTAAAGCCAGCTTAAACGGGTTTCTTGTCAGTCCTGTAGGGGAGAAGGGGATCTGAAAGGGGTAGCGCGCAATATCCTAAGGGATGTGTTAAAAAGAACTCCAGCTTTCCACATTCCTAGGAGTCCCCAGAGACTACCCCACACCTCATTAAATACATGCACCAGCATGAGACTGGAGTCTCTGCAGGGACTTCTGGCCTAGCCTGGCAGAAAAAGATGGCGTGAGGTTTGCGGGCCTTTGTGAGGAGGGCCACAGTAAAACATAAAACCAAAAAGAAAGCTAATCGGCTTCCACCAAGGCAGCAGACTTCAAAGAGAAAAATAAACGCACAATTTTAGCTTGATTTTTTTCCTCCTAATATTTTTTTCCTTGCATGGTGTATGCCAAGGGGATTCAAAGGTAACTTTCTCCTCTTTCCCTTCTTCCTCCTTCTTCCCCTACTTCACCCCTCCTCCTCCTCCTTCTCTTCTCCTTTTCTGAATTCTTCTCTATCAGGGAGTACCAACATTTTTGGTAAAGTGCTAGATTAGTCTTTGGGGGTCGGATGGGCTCTGTTGCAAATGCTCAAAAGCAGCCATAGATGGATTATATACTTGAAGGTTGTTAAAATGGGAAATGTTATATTGTGCATATGTTACTGTGCTGGTTTATAACTGTTGTGTACCCCAGAAAAGCCATGTTCTTTAACCCTCATTCAGTATTGCTGGGTGGGATCTTTTTTATTGTTTCCAGGGACACGTGACCCATCCAACTGCGGGTGGTAACTTTTGATTAGGTGGTTTCCATGGAGATATGTCTCCACCCATTCAAGGTGGGGTCACTGTAGCCCTTTATGAGGGAACCATTTTGGAAAAAGCTTCAGAGCCCACACACCCAGAAACTTTTGGAGATGAAGAAAGAGAATGTTCCCCAGGAAGTGTGAAATGAGAAGCCAGAGACCCCAGCAGATGCCAGCCACTTGCTTTCCCAGCTGACAGAGTGTTCCAGAAGCATCAGCCTTTCTTGAACCAAAGTATGTTTCTCTGGATGCCTTAGTTTGGACATTTTTTTATATCCATAAAACTGTAAACTTGCAACTTAATAAATTCCCTCTTAAAAAGCCATTCCATTTCTGTTATATTGCATTCTGGTAGCTTTAACAAACTAAAATAGTTACCATAACAAAATTTTTTTCTTTAAAGGAAAAAGAATGCAGCCATAGAAACTGCATAATGTAACAGGTGGGGCTGTGTTCCAATAATACATTGTTTATAAAAACAGGCTGCAGGTGACAACAGCTATCTAGGAGAAAATAAATTTATATCCATACCTCAAATTATAAACCAAGATAAATCTTCAAAAGATCAAGAATTCAAATGCTAAAAATTTCCACTAACAATATTAGAAGAGAATATGAGAAATTATTTAACACCTCAGAACAGGAGAAACCCCCTATTAAATAAATTCCTTTCAAATTATCAGTTCAAGTACATGAAATTTTTTTGCATAAAGCTACTTTAAGCAAAGTCATAAGAGAAATGAGCAGCTGGAAAAATATTTGCAATTCATGCCACAATAATGAGATAAACTCCTTTGCATATAAAGGATTTCTTTAAACCAATAAGAAAAATAAACAAACAATAGAAAGAAGGGAAAGTGCTATGACAAACACCTTTGTGACTAGAATCCACAGAAAAAAATACAAATAGTTGTTAAATATTTTTTAAACGCTCCATATCCTTCATGATAGGAGATAAACAATTAAATTATACTTAAATTCCATTGATCCCATTTCAGATACGTAAAAACCAGATATTTGATAAAATGTTGTGTTGGTAAGGCATTTCTATGTATTGGTAGTAGAATATAAAATTAATGTAATATCTATGGAGGGTAGTTTGGCAATATCTATCAAAATTTGAAATGTATGTATCTTTTAACATGGCAACTCACTTTTAGGAGCTTAGCCTATAAATATTATGGGACATATGCAAAATCATATCTATACAATGTTAGTTATTGTCACATTTTTTATAACAGTGTTGAAAAGGGAAATGAACTAAATGTCCATTGTCTTAGTTTACCAGGATGCCATGACACATACCATACAATGGGTTCGGCTTAACAACAGAAATTTATCCGCTCATGGTTTTGGGGCTAAAAGAATTCCAAGATATGGACAAGGCTTGTTTTCTCCTAGAGTCTATAGTGTTCTGGGGCTGGGTGCCAGCAGTCCTTGGGGTTTCTTGGCTTGCATCTCTGCCCCCTGTCACGGCCATGTCCTCATTTCATCTGCTCTTCCAGTTTTCTGTTGACCTCTAGTTTCTGGTTTCTTCTCGTTACAAGGCCTCCAGTCATATGGACTAGAGCCTATCTGATTCGGTTGGCTGCACCTTAACTAAAAAAATATCTTCAAAAGGTCCTATTTACATGTGACATCATTACCCACAGGGACATGGATAAAGATTAAGAACGTGTGTTTGTTGAGGTGCATAATTCAACGTATTACACCCACCAACAGGAGACTGGCTAAATCTATGATGTCAGATCCATATCACGAAATACTGTGCAGCAGTGAAAAGGAAGTAAACAAATTCTTTATGTTCTGATACAAAAAGATCTTTGACATATGTTATTAGAAGAAAGAAAGCTGGTGGACAGTGTGTATAGTACACTTTCATTTGTATAAAAGATGAAGGGTGCAGAATACATACTTGGATCTATTTGTATATGTACAAAAGTCTCTGGAAGGACACACACAAATCTGGTTACAGTAGCTCCCTCTTTGAAAGGAATGAGGGAAGAACTGGATGGAATGATAACAGAAGTGAGAAAGAGACTTTTCACTGTATGCCTTTGAATTTCTTTTTATTTTTGGACCTTTTGACACTATTATTAATATTAAAAATTTAAGTCAATAAAAATTGACCAAATAACTTGGACTTACACATCATGAGCACACACACACACACACACACATGCACTGCTTTGTTATTAGTCTTAAGAATTGTGGGGAGCTTTGGGTATACAAAAATGATAAAATTTAAAACTTATCTGGTAAGTTTGAAAAATTCATAAATTTAAAAGTTATCTGGTAAGTTTGAAAAATTCACTGCTCTGTATGTGGAATAGGGAACATAAAGGAGAATAAACTCTTTCTACATCGTTCCTACTTAATCAGAGTAGCTACAAAGAAGACACTTTTATTAGCTGTGTGATATAAAGAAGCAGTGAATTCCCCATCTTTGGCTCATTTAAACACATGTGGCACCACAACCTGGTAGAAAGAGTAAAAACTCTAAGTCACTTCCTCTGTTCCAATTTTGTGATTCTACAATTATAAGGAAAAGGTGAAGTAAATGGCATGAACTTTATGATGTGATAAGATTCTCTGAAAACAACTTAGAAATTTCAGCACCTTACCTAAAAGAAACTAGTTTGAGAAATACAGAGATGGTAACAGAGCAGAAGGAGCTTTCATCATTTGTAACAAAGGTACCACATCAATGCAAAGTGCTCAAAAAGGGAGGAGGGCAGTGTATGGGAACTCTGTATTTTCTGCATGATTTTTTCTGCAGACTGCAACTTCTTTAATAATAATAATTATATATATATATTTTTAAGTGGAAAGAGAGCCAAAGATTGTTGGAGATAGAGTAGGCAGTAAGCCAAGCCAGATTAGGAGTGACATGCAGATATTAACATCAAGTAAAAATGCCTCAGTGTACAAGGCAGGGAGCAGGTTTCCAGTGTTTCTCTGGCAGAACAGAGCGCACCACTGCACTATGCGATGGCAGATGGGAAGTTATTTTTTTAGGAAATGGCTAGATGTTATTGGCACTGATTTTCAAATCATCCTTATTTGTTCAGCTAGTGAAACACCGGCAGCTAATGCCTTCAAGCTCTAAATTGTCTGCTTCAGCTGATGATCGTACCTTAGCTGGATATAGCGTCCAATAGCGTAAAAGACACTCAATATTTGATGAGGATAGTGCTGGACAAACACAGGGCTCTTAGAGAGCGCATTTGGAAAGATGATGGAGGCGGTGAGGCAATTAAGTGACCAGTACCACTCTCTGCTTGTTTTCCTTTTTCTTTCCCATCCCTTTCCTTTTTCTTTCTTTTAAAGTTATGTCTGTATGCCTCCTAGGAACAGACTGAGTGATCTGTATGGAAAATAGTGCAATAGTGGTGATCGTTTAATCAACCTCACATACTCCCATGTATGGTTATGTCCTACTATGCTCTAGAAGTGAGGGGACTGGTGATACCCCATCCTTGATGGCTGCAGTGGGTGGGGGTGGGGGTGCTGATGATCAGAGACTTTAAAGGTTACTGGCAGAGTTGCAATTAGATACCAGGAACATTTCATGTAAGCAGTGGGCTAAAAGAGATTTTGAGGGGTTATGGAGTTGTTAATCATGCTCATTTTTTTTTGTATGACTCACAATTGCAAACATGTAGCATTTACCAAGTGAACTAGTTCTGTATCATGAGCTACCTATCTGAGTTTCAATTTCCTCATCTGCAAAATGAGAATGGGGTGGTGATATTGCTAGCCAGCAATTACAATCCGCTCTCCCCTTCTTCCTGGGCACATGGCTAGCCTACCTTTCCCAGACCCCTGGCAGTCAAGGGTGGCCACATAATTGTATTCTTCCCAGTGGAATGTGTGTGGAAGGGTTGTGAGCCACTCTGGGCCTAGGTCTTAAATTAATGGATGTGCTTCGCTAGAAGTAAAAACCTAAAATTGTGAAATTGTAACCCACACCAAACCCTGAAATCTATTCTACAACTAGTTGATGTGATGTGCTTTGGAATTTATGGCTTTTCTATCTATATGTTATATTTCACAAAAAAGAAAAAAATCAATTGTGATGATAGATGCACAGCTATATGATGATATTGTGAACCACTGATTTTACACTTTGGATGGTTACATGGTATGTGAATATATAATATATGTAAATGAAAAAAATAGTGGACGTGCTTCAACTATGCCACTTCCCCTTCCTGCCCGGGATGTATCCGCGGTGGGGATGGACCTGTCCCAAGGGAATGGCAGAGCTGCACATGGAAGGAACCTGAATCCCTGAATGGGACAGCGGGCAGTCCTGGCATAATCTGCCACCTTCTCCTGGGACCTACAAATGCATCTTGTGCTCAGGACCAAGTGTGCCGGCCTGGTTATAAAACCCAGTCTCCTAGCAGACAAGGTGACTGCCAGTACACTCCTTCCCCTATTGCCCCGAGCATATGTAAGCATGCACTGGAGACTCCTGGTGTGTATGGTTTAGGGCATCCAGTTCGCGCACCCCAATGGCGGGAGGGAGCGGGGTGTCCCCCCACTGGCACACAAACACAAGAGAGAAGTGCTGCACCTAGAACATCTCCTGCTTTCCCATTTCGGATCAAGACCTTCTGGTTATGGGGAACTGACGCCCACTAGTGATGCTGGCCTGGCCGTGTCTCTTCTCGATGTGGATAAAACGCCTCTCCATCAGAGCCTGGGGGAGTCATGCTTTCGCTGGGACCCCCAGCCCCTGTATTGGAATGGGTTGACATCTCTTCAGATGCCCTTCTGACTGACCCTGAGTGACTGGAGCAGAAGTATCCCTGCCAACCTGGATATTTACTGCAACACTGTTACGTGAATCAGAAATAAACTTCTTTGCTCTTTGAGTCAGTGTATTTTGTTTTTGTATTTTGAATTGTATTGTATTTAAGTCACTGTATTGTTAGTCTCTGTTACAGTAGCTTAGCCTTTACCTAACTACTGTGGTGTGATAATAGCAGGTACCTTACCACTTTCATGGGGTTTTTGTGAGAAATGGATGAAAGCACTTTGAAAACAATGAGGCTCTGCACAAATGATTATAGAACCATCATTATTTGCTCATTCAGCACTAAAACCTTCCTCTACACCTCAATAGCACCCCTGTGAAATGGGGGCTCTGGACTCCATGACCAGGAGTCCAAGACCAGGGACTGCCCTGGTTCTTCCTTGATGGGAAAGCGACTGCCCTGGGAAAAAAGGATTGCGCGAGAAATAAAAAAATGGCGGCAGGTTTTGTTAATTATCACCAACCATGTTTGGATCATATTTAGGAACTAACAGCTAATGCAACCAGTGGGAAATGAGTGGTTATTGAAAGCAGCTGACACATTAGGTAAACTTATTTCATAACAGTTTCACGAGTTGGTGGCGAGCTAAAGTGCCCACGTGAGCTAATATATTAAATGTCATTCATTTTCTAGACTTTGTCAGCCTACCAGCTTAGAGTAAAGGGATTTAAGGTTTCACCCCCTTACGAGGGCATCAATAGCCGCTAAACCGCCTTAGTGTGGTGAGAGCCAAGTATTACTCTTTGCTGAGTCTTACTTTACACAAGAACATGTCCATTTCCAAATCACAATCTTATGATAAGTTAATATAAAAGAAAAGGAGATTTTTTTTGGTAGACAAGCCCACATTTGAAGCAGATATGAGCAGACATTTTTAAAGACAGAAAAAGAAAAAGAAAAATGAAAGAATACAATCTGCTGCTTTAAATGGCCACACATGGCCTTGGAGCTTTTGTGTAATTCTTTGGAGATGAGAAAATGCAACCTTTCCTAGCCCTTCATCTGGGCAAAGCCAGGTCTTCATCTGCTGGATGAAGTGGTTTATAGTGTCTTTGAAAAGAAATATTTTCACATTCTCATTGAGACGGCTTTCACTTGGTTATCAAAACATAACGCCTGGAAAGGAAAGCCATTGATAGTTCCCATTAGGAAAAGTGATCTGTTAGGAAAACCCCCAGGAGGCACTTTCAGATTTGAAGAGCAGCGCCAAGGACTGAGCTCCGGCTGTGATGAAGTTCTGAATAATGAGAAAGGACATCCTGGAAAAGAGACATAAAAATTCACTATATGCAACACCAGCTGAGGGTAATGCGAAGGAGTTTCTTTGAAATTACACACACCACCTACTCTAAGCAAAGAAGTTCCCCAGGCCAACTGGTTTCTTTTGACTCGGGCGGCCACTTCTCCCAGTGATGGATTCAATAGAACGGCATCAGGAAGTATTTTGGCAGGAACGAGGATTAAATCAGGTGCTTAATGAGAAAAAAGATCTGGACGTGTTTGTAACATAAGAGGTAAATATGAACAGTTCAGAGCACATTTGGAAATTTTCATCACGCTAATAAATGTCAAAGAGAAATGGTCTTCCTTTATTACTACGCCTTATACTAATTCACCCAGATACAAAATTGTCTTTGCCCAATGAAAAAGAGAAAAATAAAACTAAATGAAGTGAGTAATTAAATAGGGGAAAGAAAAAGCAAATGAAACGGTATTTTACATATGGTTCATGAGGTTTTCTTTGGGCTGAGCAGGATGAACTGTTATAAGGATTTTATGCTGTAGGGAGTTGATGGAATGGATTTGTGTAAGAGGTGAGAGAAATAGGGATCAACGTGCAGCTTATTCAGACATCCTCGGTCTCTCAGTCACCATCTTGCTGACCATGAAGGTTTAAGATAAGATATCATGGCAGAACCAAGTCCCAGCTCCTAATGGAGAATTACGAAGTCTGGAATGGAATGTATCTTCACTGGGTCTTGTTTGTGTTGATTTGATTTTTAAATTATACAGCAAATATGGAATGTATTATAATTTTAGAAACCTGGTACATGCTCTGATTACATTGGACCTTCAATTTCCCCCCCAAAACTCTCCTTTGTGGGATGAGTCTCAAAGAAAGGATGGAGGAAGGGAGGAAAGGTATGGTAATTGCTCTTGTCTTCTCCTCTTTGTGTCATTTTTTTATTCCTACAAGAAGAGTGTGGAATAGGAGAAAGAAGGAAGTATGTATGAAGAAGAACTGCCAGCTCTGTTTGTAACAATTTAGAAGTAGAAAGAAAATGAAAACCTCTCAGAAGAATTCCAATTCTAGGACGCTATTCTACCAATTGTGGGTGGGGCCTTTTGATTAGGTTGTTTCCATGGAAATGACATTCAAGGTGGGTCTTAATTAGTTTACTGGAGTCCTTAAAAGAGCTCAAGAGAAGAGAGCGTTCAAAGAGCAGATGCCTAGACACAGACATTTGGAGATGCTTGGAGACAGACAGAATCTCAGAGAGGAGGCCACTGGAACCAGGAGCTGAAATCAACAAAACCCAGGAGCAAAGAACTAGCAGTCTTCATCATGTGCCTTCCCATGGACAGAGAAACCCTGGATGGGATCAGCCTTTCCTGAGTGAAATTATCCTTTTGTTGATGCACTAATTTGGACATTTTCATTGCCTTAGAATTGTAACTTGTAACAATAAGTTCCCCTTTATAAAAGCCAACCCATTTTTGGTATATTACATTCTGGCAGCATTAGCAAACAGAAACATCATCCTGTTTTCTTCTATTTAATTTCTCCCCAACTTTTTATTTTGAAAATTTTCAAGCATGAAGAAAAGTTGAAAGTATACTACAGTACTACAATATAAAGCCATTCAGATTCTCCTGTCATTAACATTTTGCCACATTTACTTTATGTGTACATGTGTATGTGTAAGTATTAATATATGCTTGCATACATACACATTTACTTTTGCTGGACCTTTGAGAGTTAGTTGTAGACATCTTGGATCTTCATTGCTAAATATGTTAGCATGTGTATTTTTTGTTTCTTTAAGGAATCAGCAATGCTGATTTTTTTTCTTTTTTTAATTAAAGAAATATAATAACAAACTAACACAAACATTCTTAACTTATCATTCCGTTCTACATATATAATCACTAATTCACAATATCATCACATAGTTGCATATTCATCATGATCATTTCTTAGAACATTTGCATTAATTCAGAAAATGAAATAAAAAGAAAACAGAAAAAATTCATACATACCATACCCCTTACCCCTTCTTTCACTGATCACTGGCATTTCATTCTAAATTTATTTTAACATTTGTTCCCCCTATTATTTATTTTTATTCCATATGTTTTACTCGTCTGTTGATAAGGTAGATAAAAGGAGCACAATCACACAGTTACATTGTGAAAGCTTTATCATTATACAATCATCTTCAAGAAACATGGCTACTGGAACACAGAGCTACATTTTCAGACAGTTCCCTCCAGCCTCTCCATTACTTCTTTTTTTTTTTTTTTAACATGGGCAGGCACTGGGAATCGAACCCAGGTCCTCTGGCATGGCAGGCAAGCATTCTTACCTGCTGAGCCACCATGGCCCGCCCTCTCCATTACTTCTTGACTAACAAGGTGATAGCTGTTTAATGTGCAAGAATAACCTCCAGGATAACCTCTCAACTCTGTTTGGAATTTCTCAGCCATCGACACTTTACTTTGTCTCATTTCACTCTTCCCCCTTTTGGTTGAAAAAGTTTTCTCAATCCCTTGATGCTGAGTCTCAGCTCATTCTAGGATTTCTGTCCCATGTTGCCAGGAAGGTCCATACCCCTGGGAGTCATGTCCCATGTAGACAGGAGCAGGGCAGTGAGTTTGCTTGTTGTGTTGGCTGGAGAGAGAGAGGCCACATCTGAGCAACAGAAGAGGTTCTTTTGAGGGTAACTCTTAGGCCTAATTTAAAGTAGGCTTGACCTATCCTTTGTGGAGTTAAATTTCATATGAACAAACCCCAAGATTGGGGGCTCAGCCTATTGCTTTGGTTGTCCCCACTGCTTGTGAGAATATCAAGAATTCAACTTGGGGAAGTTGAATTTTCCCCCTTTCTCACCATTTCCTGAAGGGGACTTTGCAAATACTTTTTATTTATTTAAAAAAAATTTAACAACAAGCAAGCAAAAACATTCTTAACATATGATCATTCTGTTCTACATATATAATCAGTAAATTCACAAAATCATCACATAGTTGCATATACATCATGATCATTTCTTAGAACATTTGCATCAATTCAGAAAAAGAAATAAAGACAGCAGAAAAAGAAATAAAACGAAACAGAAAAAAAGATTGTATATAACATACTCCTTACCCCTCCCTTTCATTGATCACTAGCATTTCAAACTAAATTTATTTTAACATTTGTTCCCCCTATTATTTATTTATTTAAAATATTTATTTATTTATTTACTTTTTTAAATACAAAAAAACATCAAATAAATGCAAACATTCCTATTTTGATCATTCCATTCTACATATATAATCAGTAATTCACAATATCATCACATAGTTGCATATTCATCATCATGATCATTTCTTAGAACATGCAAATACTTTTTTATTCACTGTTCAAATCACTCTGGGATTTATCAGGGCATCACTCTGGACAAATCAACAAAATCTCATGCCCTACTCAAGGTTCCATGTACTTATGATGTTCAATTAAGCTGTCTACATAAGTTACAATAGGAAATGCACCAGTCAAAATATAAATTTTGTACCAAATAAACATTTTTTTCTTTAATCTCACACATAAGTTAAAATTTTTAAATATTAATTACCATCTATTTTCAACACCCTGCAGTAATGACATTCCTTTGTTCATCCTCATGCAAAAACATTTTTAAAATTTGTACATTTAGTCACTATCATTATACACTCTAGGCATTCCTAGATTACACCATCTCAGTCTTTATCATCTATCTTTCTTTCTGATTTCATTTGTGCCCCCTGGCCTCCTCCCTCTATCATTCTCACATTCAGCTTCATTCAGTGTTTTAACATAATTGTATTACAGTTAGGTAGTATTGTGCTATTCATTTCTGAGGTTTTTTTTTTGTTTTTTTGTTTTTACATGGGCAGGCACCGGAAATCGAACCCAGGTCCTCGGGCATGGCAGGCAAGCATTCTTACCTGCTGAGCCACCGTGGCCCACCCCATTTCTGAGTTTTTACAATCAGTCCTGCTGCACAATCTGTATCCCTTCAGCTCCAATTACCCAATATCTTACCCTATTTCTATCTCCTGATGGTCTCTGTTACCAGTGAAATTCTCCAAGTTTATTCACTAATGTCAGTTCATATCAGTAAGACCATACAATATTTGTCCTTTTGTTTCTGGCTAATCTCACTCAGCATAATGTCTTTCAGGTCCATCCATGTTGTTACATACTTCATAACTTTATTCTGTCTTACAGCTGCATAATATTCCATCGTATGTATATACCACTGTTTGTTTCACCACTCATCTGTTGATGGACATTTTGGCTGTTCCATCTCTTTGCAATTGTAAATAATGCTGCTATAAATATTGGTGTGCAAATGTCCATTTGTGTCCTTGCCCTCGTGTCCTCTGAGTAGATACCTAACAATGGTATTGCTGGGTCCTAATAGCATGTGTATCTTAAAAAAAAGAATGTCCTTCTACGAAACCACATTATATTATCTCATCCTAAATATTTAACATTTATACAGTAATATTACATAATATATAATCCATATTCAGATTTCTTATTTGTACTCAAGATGCCCTTCATAGCTATTGTTTCTATCGAAGATCAATTAAAAAGATCACACATTGCATTTTGTTGTCCAATCTCTCTAGACTCCTTAAATCCAAAACATTCCTTCTCTGATCCCACTTCTCCACCGTTTTTGTATATTTTTTAGTCATGTGGGGTGTTTAAAAAAATAACTTTTAATTGTGCCAACTTATACATGACTCAAAATCTCCATTTTAACCACTTTAGAGTGTACAATTTAGTGGTATTAAATGCACAATGCTGTGCTACCATCACCGCTATCCATTCCTGAAAACTTTTCATAACCTCAAACAGAAGCTCTGCATCCATTAAGTAATAATTCCCCTTTCTATCAGGTTTCGGCTGCAGAAAGAATCATCCTTCCTTCAAATTTCTTTTGTCTTCAGATGAATTGTGTATCATGTAGTAGATCGTGTTTTACTTTTGGAAAAAAGAAGCTCACAATCCCACTTCCAGCAAAGTGTAGCAGATGCTCTCGGTGCCCTGCCTCTCGACACCTGTGATTTCACCTCTTCAGTGGCCTCTAATAGAAGGATGGTGAATCTGCTCCTGAAACTTTCTCTCTTTCTCCTGTGGGGAAGACAAGAAGTGTCAAGGTGCTGATGGCCTCAGCAAGCGATGGATGGGAGAACTCTGAAGGTTGTTCTACACTGTTGCTCAGAGTATGATTGAATCTTCGGTTACCCACAGTGGTAAGCTCAATAAATTTCTTGGCTTCCTACTCTCCCGGCTTCCTACTCTCCCCTTTGTCACTTCCCCACTCTGCTGCTGGTGCTTCCTACAATCTCCTTTCACATGAAACACTTGCACACAGATCTCTATCTCAGGGTCAGCTTCTATGAGAACCCAACTGTATTAGCTAGAGTTCTCTAGAGAAACAGAATCAGTAGGAGATATCTGTAAATATAAAATTTATAAAAGTGTCTCACGTAACTATGGGGATATAGAGTCCAAGGTCTGTAGGGCAGGCCGTAAGCTGGCAGCTCCAATGAACATCCTCGACATACTGTCAGGAGAGGCTGGCTGGCTGAAGCAGGAAGACTGATTGTCTCTTCTGAATCCTCCTTAAATACTTTGTAGTGATTAGATTAAGCATCACTCATTGCAGAAGACACTCCCCTTAGCTGATGGCATTTGCAATCAGCTGTGGATGCAGCCAATGTGGTCATGATTTAAGTCCATGAAATGTCCTCATAGCAACAGACAGTCCAGCACTTGCCCCACCAGACAACTGGGCGCCACCACTTGGCCAAGCTGACACATGAACCTGACCATGACACCAACCTAAAACACAAAGTGTGGAAGATGTTCATTCAGAAGACGTGGTTCCTTATAGTTTATGACAGATCAAATCTTTCAGGCATGGATCTGTTCTGGGGAATAGTGACTCTTGAGTGTGCGGGGAGAGAAATTGTTATATTATTATTATGCAGCCCAAGCACAGGACACCTGTTTGTTTCTTATCAGCCAAGGCACCAGCAATATGTAGACAAGTATCTATCCATGGAACCCTTTTCTTCTGCAACATTACCTGACTAGGAGAAGTAATGGCAGTTCTGGGATGGTCAGAACTTTCAGGTGTCTGTTCTCCTGAAAGTTGAAATGCTTGACAGGTTCTGCCTAGATAGTAAGCCTCTTTTTTTATCATTTGACCATTTTGTTCTCCACTCTAGCCAGAGCTGACTGAACCAGGGTAAGAAGTAAATCTATAGGCTGATCAGTAGCCCATGATCTGGAATGACAAGATGAGTTGGGTCCATCAGAATACCTCCACAGTGAGTGTGAAACAACAAATCTGACAACACTTGCCAATTAATAGCAGATCTTGGGGTGAAATGATGCCATGAGGTTGAGTCTGGGGCAAGATGTCAAAAGCATCTGAAAAAGCATAAAAAAAAAGACAGAGAGAAACCAGCTATAAAAGGGAAGAGCTCAGATAATTGCAGAGACAAGCAGAGATGTTAAAAGAACCCAGTTCTTAGAATTTTGGTGTTTTCTGAGATTTTCATCTCCAGTTCCTGCCATGTGGGGTGTTACAGTCATCCATCACATTGAGAAGAATTAGGTAAGTCTCTGTCCTTGGCATGTGTTAGTCCTCTTCTATTTCACATTGCTTGTGTGGGTGCCTGGCTAGAGAATTCACTCACAGTTGTGTTCCCTCAACTTTCCTTTTATCAATTCAGTAACTAGGATATAGGAAAATCATTTGGAGCTTTCAAGATCAATTTTGAAAAAGTCATTTGCCATTTTTTCCCTTTATGATTAGTGCTATTATGTCATATCTAAGAAATCTTTGCCTAACTCAAGGACATAATAATTTTATCCTAAGTTTTCTCCTAGACATTTTATAGTTGCTGCTCTTATGCTCCAGCCTGTGATCTATTTTGAATTATTTTTTAAATATGCTGTGAGGTGAAAGTCAAGTTTCCATTTTCCCTGTATGGCTGTCTAGTTGTTCTAGAACCATTCATGGACAGGATTATCCTTTTTCCAATGAATTACTTTGGCACCTTTGTTGAAAGGCAAGTGACTACGTATCTGTGTATCTATTTTTGGACTTTCTTATTCCTATGGCCTGAGGGCCAAATCTGGCCCACTGCTTATTGTAAATAAAGTTTTATTGAGATTCAGTCATGCCCGTTCATCCCTTTAAGTATTGTCTATGGCTGCTTTTACATTATAAAGCAGTGTTGGGACAGAGACTGCAATAATGGAAATATTTACTAGCTAGCCTTTTACAGAGAAACTTTGTTGACTCTGCTCTATATGTCCATCCTGGTACCAATATTACACTACCTTGATTACTGTAGCTTTATAGTAAGTCTTGAAATTCGGGTAGTGTAAGTCTTTTAACTTTCTCTTCCTTTGCAAAATTGTTTGGCTATTTTATGTCCCTCATATTTCTTTATGAATTTTTAAACTAGCCTGTCAGTTTCTAAAGAAAAAAAAGAAAGCCTTGAATTTTATCTAGGATTGCTTTGATTTTATAGATCGATTTGGGAAGAACTGACATCTTAACAATACTGAGTCTTCCAATACATAAACATGGAATGTGTGTTCATTTAGTTAAGCCTCCCGAATTTGTTATAGAAATGCAGTAGAAATGAACCTCTTCAACCTGAGAAAGCATATCTGAGAAAAACCTGAAACTAACATCGCAACTAATGGCAAAGAATTGAATGCTTTCCTGCTAAGATTGGGAACAAAGGCAGAATGTCCATGCTTAATGCAGAGATTGCAGTCTCTGTCCCAACACTGCTTTATAATGTGAAAGCAGCCATAGACAGTACTTAAAGGGATGAACGGGCATGACTGGATCTCAATAAAACTTTATTTACAATAAGCAGTGGGCCAGATTTGGCCCTCAGGCCATAGGAATAGGAAAGTCCAAAAATAGATACACAGAAATGTAGTCAATTGCCTTTCAACAAAGGTGCCAAAGTAATTCATTGGAAAAAGGATAATCCTGTCCATGAATGGTTCTAGAACAACTAGACAGCCATACAGGGAAAATGGAAACTTGACTTTCACCTCACAGCATATTTAAAAAATAATTCAAAATAGATCACAGGCTGGAGCATAAGAGCAGCAACTATAAAATGTCTAGGAGAAAACTTAGGATAAAATTATTGTGTCCTTGAGTTAGGCAAAGATTTCTTAGGTCTGACATAATAGCACTAATCATAAAGGAAAAAAATGGCAAATGACTTTTTCAAAATTGATCTTGAAAGCTCCAAATGATTTTCCTATATCCTAGTTACTCTGTTCACATCAAGATTTCAGTCTTGTAGTGAAGACAGAGGCCAAACCAGTGAAAATGAGGAATGTGATGTTTGCAAGACTGCCGAAGTTCAGGAGGCTGGCTGAGAACTTAACAAAGCCTTTGGCCAGTCCAGGGTCAGGGAAGGCCTTTCTGAGGAAGTAAAGCTTAAATTGAATTGCAGGAGGAATACGAAATAACTAGGTTAAAGGTGGTGAAATGCTAACAGATGTTGAGGTTACATGATTTGAGTTCCAGATCTGGTTCTGCTATTTTCTGGTTAGGTGAAGAGGAAAGAGTTCCCACAGAAATGCTCTCAGTGAGCTTTGCTTTGGAGTCATCCTCCTAGCACCTATAATGGAAGAGTTGTGATTCTTTTTCTCTTGATATAATGTAGAAGTATTGTTTATCAGTCCTTTACCACCTTATGAAGTGGTAAATAATTCTCACCAGAGAATTTTCTTTAAGCAATAAGAAGTAGGTGAACTTTACCTCAGCAATTGCTTGTTTGTTTGTTTGTCTTCTCCTAGGTGATGTGAAACAGGTGCCTAACTGATGTCCCTTTCCACTTTGGGTGCCAGGAAGCTCAAAGACAAACAGCCCTCAGTGTAAGTAACAGAATAAGGCCTCATGCAACATGCATTCTAATTTTCTCCTGGTCATGAATCTTTAAAAAAATTTACATTTTCTTGGTCCTGACTTTATATCTTACTGCATATATTTCTTATATCCTATCCTTTATGGAACAGAATATATGTATAATGAAATTATAAAATGCATAATGACATAAGAATAACAACTTTGTAAAAAGCACTCACTCATTTATTACTAAGTGTCTGGGATACGTACCAAGCCCAAGCTGCTGCCGCCTCCTCCTCCTTCTCCTTTTGTTTCCCTCAGCCTCCTCCTTCTTATGATAACCACCTGCCCTCTCCATAGCTGCCCCACTCACCCTGTTCCTCAGGGTTTCCTTCCCTTCTCAGGCTGCCCTACTTGGTGATTAACTGATGCTCTCAAAGAAAGCATGCAGACTCCTTTTCCTTGAAAGGTTTTAAATGTAGTGCTACTGGGAAAGATAATAGAAAGATAACTAAAGAAGCAAACATGAGGAAATTAGAAGGTTCCAGAAAGTCCCCAAGTTCTTACTTGTTCCTGGTCCCTGATCTATGCTTCCTGACTTCCCTTCAATATGGCATTTAGAAGTCCTTTTTGAATTCTCATTCAATATTTTTTCCCATTGTGTGGCACTCTTTTTTTTTTTAAATATTTTTATTGAGATATCTTCACATACCATATAGTCCATCCAAAGTATGCACAAAATGTGATCACATAGTTGTGTATTCATCATTATGATCATTTTTAGAGCATTTGCATCACTCTAAAAAAGAAATAAAAATAAAAAGAAAAAACTCATACATCCCATACCCCTTACCCCTCCCTCTCATTGACCACTAGTATTGCAATCTACCCCAATTTTTTTTACCCCTTATCCCCCCATATTATTTATTTATATATTGTCCTTTTTTTTTTACTTATCTGTCCATATCCTGGATAAAGGGAGCATCAGCCACAAGATTTT
>PVIY010023453.1:0-39345 GCA_004026745.1 Myrmecophaga tridactyla | reverse complement strand
TGCCTTGCACACACAGGGCTGATGGTTGCCTTGCACACACAGCGCTGGTGGTTGCCTTGCTCGCACAGGGCTGGTGGTGGCCTTGCACACACAGCGCTGGTGGTTGCCTTGCTCGCACAGGGCTGGTGGTTGTCCTGCACACACAGGGCTGATGGTTGTCTGGCTCACACAGGGCTGGTAGGTTCCAGCCCAGACCCCTCGGAAAAGCTGCCCATCAGAAAGCAATGTGCACTGGGCTATGAGAGCAGCCCAGTCCCAAATAATCATGTGTTAATTGAGTGGAGGGGAACTTAGCAAGCGGAATGCAATCAGGAACCAATTGAACTATTACAACCTCCTGGCACAATTACAGTCACCAAAATGACTCTATTATGGTGGAGCCTAGGGCATTTCCAGCATCTCTGTTACCCGGTGCCTGCTGTCAATAAAAATAAGATGTGGTGCCTCATTACTACAGAGGGAAAAATATCCAAAATGGCATTGAATGAACTTCCAGGGGGAAAACTAAGCCCTATTTTTTTCTTATTTTTTCCCCTCCCCTAAACTTACTTTAAGTTACATAATTAGATGGTACAGTTAAATATAAAGGCATTTAAGTGCCTCTGGCATCCAAACAAGAGCTGCTTTGAATGGAAAATGCAAAATGTTTTCCCCAAACTGGATGGAAAAAAAGGAAACAAATTACAAGTGACAGATTCTATCCTGCAGAACAATGAGTCAAGTAGTAGTAGCTGGAAATTTGCCTTGAAATGATTTCCGCATAATTCAGGAATGCTGGGAAGGAGAGGGAACTTAAGGCGATGTGATAACAGAGATACAGAGACCCTCACTCCAATTAAATGGGGAGGAGAGGGAACGAACACTCTCTTTCAGCGTCCCCGTCTTCTAGCACAGCCCCTTGCTTGCAGGTGACTTCTTTTCAAGGCAGTGACTAAATAGGGTCACCCATGTCCTGTAGTGGGAATTTGGCTGGGAAATGAAACCCACCTGTGCAGAACGAAGGTATTTCTAAGAAAGTCTCCTGGTAAAGGAGAGGTAGAGAAATGCACGAGGGTGGAGGGCTGGGTGGGGCCTGCCCCATGACTTGGGCAGACCCACTTCACTGGAACCTACTAGGAATGGCACCGGGAGGGGTGGCTGAGGCCAGAATGTGAGAAACCAGGAGCAATGGGGTATAGCCTATACCACAGACATGGGCACCGGGGAGTAGCCAAGTTTTTAAAGACCAGAATAAGAACAGAATAAACATCTGCGGCCAGGAGTGCTAAAGCCAAAAGGCGCAACTGCCTTTGTTTCTTGGTTGCACAATCATGTGTTTTGTTTTTTCCCAAATCAATAAAGACTTACATATCATGCCAGTCTGAATCTATTGTCCTTTAATAGAAAAACCACGTCCTTTAATCCTCATTCAATATTGCTGGGTGGTATCTTTTTGATTGTTTCCATGGAGATGTGTCTCCACCCACTCAAGGTGAGGTTCCTTACTGGAGCCCTATAAGAGGGAATCATTTTGGAAAAAGCTTTAGAGCTACCAAAACCAATAGAGCTCATGCAGCCAGAGACCTTTGGAGATAAAGATGGAAAATGCCCCCAAGGGAGCTTCATGATACAAGAAGCCAGGAGAGAAAGCTAGCAGATGCCATCATGTGCCTTTTCAGTTAAGAGAGAACCCCCAAGCTTCATTGGCCTTTCTTGAGTGAAAGCAACCTCTTGCTGGTGCCTTAATTTGGACATTTTCATGGCCTTAGAGCTTTAAACTTGCAACTTAACAAAATTCCCCTTTTTAAAAGCTGTTCCATTTTATGTTCTGGCAGCTTACAAACTGGAACACATATCTATCCAACTCTTAAATGAAGTCCAAACTGCTCTGAAGCTTCCAGATGGCCAGCTCTGCTAGAGGCAGGCTCTGTCTGGGATGCTGATGGGCAGAGGGTTCCCCGGACCACCTGAGCTTTGTCATGCCATTTCCACCTGTGTCATCTTCCCATGGGGGCTCCATGGACAGGAATCCCCAGGCCCTCATCTACTTGTCTGGCTCAGGTTCCTGTCCAAATGCTACCCAGTGGCCAAGAGACCTGCCCAGGAGGACAGCGGGACGCAATGGGAGCCCAAGACTCAGGAAGGGCTCCTCCTGCTTCCTCTTGGGGACTGGCCAGCCTCCTGCCCCTGGACTCGGCTGCTTTGTGTCCTGCCTTTACTGAATGCCACCACATAGTAGGCACTGCTGTCACTTTCATATAAATGGTGCCATTTCTCCTCACAAGTCTCGTGAGGTCTGAAATACCTAGGTGCTTATCAATGAGGAAACAGGCTCACTCAAGCATGAGCAGACCCTCCAGGGAGGGCTGCACAGCCTGATACGCCAGGCCAAGCTCCTTCCACCAAGCCATGCTGCCTGTCCCAAGAACTCCAGGCAGTGAAGTCAGCACGCACTCAAAGAAAGCCCTGGAATATTTTTCTGTTTGCATCGTATTATGGGAAATTCACAATATATAAAGAAATAGAATAGTAAGAGACCCACGTACACTACTCTGCTCCAACCACGATCAGCTTCTGGCCATACGGTTGCAGTTACAGCCCCATCCCTTACCTCCTCCCATATTATTTTACTAATGCTTCCTAAGGGGATTTTTGCCAGGTTTAAGGCAATTCGCAGCAAAGACTTAGAACACGTTCTTTTTTCAGACTCTTTGCTAGTTAATCTGGCAGTGGAAAGCGCCTGCCTTATTTACTATCTACGGATTATCGTGGGAGTCCACAACAGCAGACAGTGGGGTACCCGCTGCCCTGTACTTCCAGTTAATGCTCAGGATACACACCTCTCCCACTTACAAGCTGCATGACTTTGGGTGGGTCCCTTTGCTCCCAGGGCCTCGTTTTTCTTGTACGTAAAATGGGCAATAAAGCCCAGGCTCACAGGGCTACTGGGAGGAGTAGAGAGAAGAACCTACAAAAGATGCTCAGCACAGTGTTTGCAGGTGTGTAGCAAAGGGCGCCATTTATTGCTGCAACTCATATGCACATGCAGCTCTCTCTGTGCGGAATAGAGGGCCACCCCATGCTACTGCAGCCACTTCCCACAGGCCAAGGCACACTGCTTAGAAAGGGGAGCTTCCTATTCTGGCTACAATGGCCTCCCCCTTCCCTCAAAGCACAGTCAGCAAATTATGGCCCACCGCCTGGATCTGCGAATAGAGTTTCACTGTCGCCCAGCCACAACCATCCATGCCTGTCAAGAGCAGCATTGGGTACCCGTGCCTGCAAAGCGATCTGGTGCTCTACAGAAAATGTTTGCTGATCCCGTGAAGCTGGGATTCAATTCTATTCTCGACCTTAAATCATCAGGAAATAAAACTCATTGATCAAACAGATCTTCATAGCCCCACCCACAGCTTAGAGGAGATAAACTGCCCAATGGAGCCCTAAAGTGAAGATGCCAAATGTTAGGGCTCAAAGCAAGCTGGAAACCAAGGCCAGCAGGGCCCTTCTACCTGCACCTCTAGGGCACCAAGCCACTGCCTTAGCTTAAGTCTTATTTAAGGTTCGGGTTTCAAATTATCTTAAAGACACCACCCCCCTTCATTCTCCTACTTCTACCTCCTCTTTCTGGCTCTCCTCTCCCTCCCTGGTCTGTCTGGACCATCTATTTCAAAGTCACCAAATAAGTGTTGATTGATTTGGTGACACCTTGGATAAGGGGGGGAGGGTCCCAATGATATGCTGATGCCTCAGACCACAATGCTCTGCAGGTAAGGCCATTTGCTCGTGTCTTCATTGAGTGCACAGAGGAGACTTTGCCCTGGGTCCCTGGGGAAAGAAGGCATGTAAATCATGATTCCTGCCTTCTGGAAACTATAAGCTTACAAGAAAAGCAGACAAATATACCCTGCTGAGGTTCTCAGAAATGCCTACCAGTGAATGCCAGGGGGCTGAGAAGTCTCCAGAAGTCACTGGAGAAGGTAGAGAGCGCTGTCCTGGAGGTTTGGAAAGGGGACGGCATATTCTGATTCCAAGAATCAGTCATGGAGCCAATAAATGAGGGTCCTGCTTCCTGGGTCTACTATACATCAATCGCCTCAGAGATTCTCAACCAACGCCCCGGCATCCAACCATGGGGTCTCTCCCCCCACCTCCAGGATCCTCCCATTGTTCCAGTGACCACCGGCTGGACGCCTAAATAACAGGGGATGCATCTGCCATGACCCAGGCTAGAGGGAGAAAAAGTGGGGGGCAGAGGTGAGATTCATTGACTCCCATTCCTTGGGCAAAATGCTGGCTGTCTTAAAGATCAGCTTTCCAAGAGTGTAAGCAAGTATGTGATTATGTATCACTGGAGTATTTTCCAAACTCCAAATGTCTGGAACAAGAAATCCCAGACCTTTACTCCCCAAAGAGCCAGGCTGTTCAGAAGTGTTACAGGAGTAAGTGGGGTATTAATGAATGAGCATAAACAGAGAACAAACAGGAATCTTAAAATAACACCACCGATGATATGTCCAGAGTCCTTTATGACCCCAGAATGTCACTTCTCGCCTAATGCCACACAGGACATCAGCACCTAGATGGCACATCCCCAGCCCTACTGCAAACTTGCCATCTTTGTTCCCCGCAGCACCCAGCAGTGCATCTTGTACAAAACACAGTATGGCCTAAATGAATCTATCTAGTGAGCCAAGAAAAAAAAATGTGGTCAGAGTCCTTAACTATAGGGTTGGAGGCAAAAATTCTTAAAAGAGAAACTAGGATAGTTACAAAAGGGAATGTTTCTTTTAAGTTATTTCAAGCTCAGAATATATCAACTCTACCCAGAATTTATCCTCGTTGATTTTCAAGACTGGCTAATGGGCATTTCAGTCATTTAGCAAACTAAAGTAATTTGCTTTAGGCTTATTTGACCACAGGCTAAAAATGAGGACTGGGACCTGGGTGCTTGAGAATGTTCTGGGAGCAGCTAACTGGCAGTCTGTGACATTTTCCACAAGTCTATATCCCCACTGGGGTTTGGCAATCTCTGGTCACTACTCATTTAGCTTCCCTTACACTCTGTATGTGGGGTACACCCTTAGAGAGGAACTAGAGGAAATAAACACAAAGGTGGAGAAGTAGGTTTAAAGCATGCTCCATCACTTTTAGGCTGTGCAACCTTGGGCAAATTAGTTAACAGCACTGAATCCCAGTCTTCTTTACACAGGACTATGGGTGGAGGAATAGGAGGAGTGTTTTTTGTAAAGAGTTTGGGTCTAGGAGTTGGTCAATAATTTGGTAGCTATTATTTCAAGCAGGACAGAGATGCAAGAGAGAGATGAAGGCCTCCATCATCTTCTTTGCTCTTTGCTTTGAAAGATGCCTCTGAAGGATCTTCTCAGTTTGTAGTGGGCAAAGGAGAGTTTAGGAGAATAATGGTCATGAAAGCTCAGCTGTTGTGCAATCCTTTAGGAAAAGAGAAAATCTTGTAACCAAGCTCTCAACTCTTTGCTTTCATTGTGGTTCAGAATTACCATCATTCAACTGCCAAGTGTCTGGAACACATTTGTTCAACTATCTTTGTCTGTGACGAGTTGCCAAAATGAGGCCAAAGACTTTCACAGAAGTGTTGACTTCCAAAGGTTGAAATGTGGGGGCTGGCAAGGTTTGTGCACAGGTTTGGAGACTGTGTGTCTTAATGGTACTGTAAAGATTGGATACCAGCAGGGCTTCAGCTCATCCACGGCTCATTCAACGGTCATCAAGGAAAGTTTACGTACCTAGGGGAGGTCCACCCTCCTTGGTAGGTTTTCTACTGCTGTGTAACAAATTACCACATACTTTGTGACATACAAAACACTCTTTGACTCTCTCACAGATCTATAGGTCAGAAGTCTGCTTGGCTTAGCTGTGTTCCCTGCTTGGGGTTTCATAAGACTGAAGTCAAGTGTTGACCAGCCTTGGTCTTATCTAGTAGCACTAGGGAGGTATCTGTTTCCAAGCTCATTCACGTGGTTGGCATCCAATTCCTTGCAGTTGGAGGACGGAGGTCCCCTTTCCTTGTGGCTGTCAGCCAGGCTCTGCTCTCTGCATTTAGAGGTTGCCTACCTTCTTCTCAGATAGGCCCCTCCACCATCAAATCAGCAATGAATTCTCTTGTTTCAGGTCTCTCTTTTCTTTTCCTGCTAGCAGCCAGAAAATCATTTAAAGGCCCAGGTGATTAAGCCCAAGCAGATCATCTCCTCATCTCAAGGTCAACTGATGAGTAAGCTTAATTACATGTGCAAGATCCCTTTTTATAGCTGCTGCAACATAATCATAGGTGTGACACTGCAGCATATTCATAGCTCCACCCAAATGTAAGAGGATATTACACAGGGAAGAGGGCCCTTGGGGGCCACTGCCCTTCTCCTCATCCATCCCTTGGGGCCACAAACTTCAACTCCTATCTGGCTTCTCTAGGCCCTACTAGAATATTCTCTAGCAGCCCAAGACGAAACTCAAAAAGAGACTGTCACCACAGAACTCTCTCTTTTGTTGGCCCTTCTGCCGTCTTGAGCACTTGTGACAAGATGAAAGACTCAGTTTAGTGAAAGGGAAATCAGGAGATAAAGTTAGAAATACCAATCGGAGCCAAGTCTTGAGAGAATGGAGTGGCACTTGCAGGAGGCAGCTTTTCTGCAATCCACCTGAGTGACACTTTCTATTAACAGGCATAAATTCATTCTAAAGCTTGTGATGCAGTCTGATTCCAACTTCATTTGTTCTCTGGATTCAGTGGAACAACCTATACCATAAGAGCTCAGAACTGAAGAATGACTCTTTCCTCAGTAGTCCATAAACCACACCTAAGGAGTCATTTATATTTATGTAATTCCTGTGATACAAACTAAGGAGACGAGGCTTACTTTTCACTGTGTGGCCGAGTACACTAACAGATGGAGCTAGAATTTCCCATACCCATATTTAACCATAAGCAGAGAAGTATAAAGTCAGACATATCACATCCACAGTCAGCGTCAATCTCAAAGTTCAGTAAACTACAGACCACTGGCCAAGTCTTGTTTTTAATCTGTGTTTTAATGGAACACAGCCATGTCCACTCATTTGCATGCTGTCTCTGGCTGCTTTCATGCTACAACAGCAGAACTGAATACTTGTGACAGAGACTAATCAGCATACAAACCTGAAAAAAAAATCACTATCTGGCCCCTTTACAGAAAGAATTTGTCAACCCCTGGTCTAGCCATCATTTTAAAAAACGATACTCAAGGATAGAAAATATAACCACCTACCCCTAACTCAAGGACAGTTTCCTCTACTTTATTCCTATAAACCAATTAATCCTTCCTTGTTAAAATTGGCTGTCTTCTAATATTAAGACCATTTCATCTTGCTTATTCTTTACTGGATGTACAGTTGGTGTCTCCATATCCTTGAATGTAACCAACAAGCAAGCTTTAGCTTTCTCCCCAAGAAAAACACTGGCCTGAGGTTTAGAAGACTAGGTGCAAGTTTTGGTTGGTATTGAGAGGCAGCTTATATGGTGATTAGAGTATGTACAAGGAATAAATGGTCTGAGATGAAACTACTGAATAGTTAGCTGTGTGGACCTATGAGCTCATCTATAAAATGGGTATAGAGAGGCACATCAACCTCCCAGGTGGTAATGATTAAATGAGCTAAAATGTGCACAGTGACTAGAACACTTCCTGGCATACAGTAAGCACAGCATAAGTGGCAGGAGATCTGCAAATTACTTTCAAATACTTCACCAGAGAGTGCTAGTTTAAGGAATACACTGTGAAGAGTCTGTGGCTTGCCAATCTTTAATCAGAAAGCCCCATTGTGGCCGAGTGGCTCCAGCAAGAGCTTCAGCTCTCCTTAAGCTCATCAAAAGCAGGGGCTTTAGAATAATAAATGTTATAAGTGGCTTTCCTTTGTGAAACTACTGCCTTCTTAATGATCATAATATATAATAGAAATGGGCTCTCATTGTTGAAATCCATGCTAAGCAAGATTAATAGATTAGCTCAAATATTTTAGGGATTCCCCCACTTATGTGTGAATTTAGATTGAAGGAGCTCAGGGTCTGGAGATGTTGCTTGAAGTTTCAGTCCATGTTCTAGAATCAAGTGATGGGTTTGGAGGACTCTGTCTGTCTGATGACCATAAGCTTAACTGAATTTTGCCTCCCGAATATTTTGTCTCATCTGCCTTAATGAATCTTTCATGCAAGGTAGAGGTAGGACACCTGAAATGACAGAGAAGTAGCGCTTCATGAAACCAAAAGCAGACTGTGTACACGGTTTGTGTTAAATAGTGTAAGTACATGTTAGTAGGTATGGGACAATTTGATCTGAGATTCTCCCATTATTACCTGGTATCAAAGTTGTGGACGAATAGCTGGAGCTCAGCTCACCCACTTTTGACGATGGAAAGTTAATGGTATCTATGAAAAACAACCTAGAGTTGCCTTTGGTCAGCTCCCAGCAATGTGGCTTTCCCACTTACAGAGGCGTGACTTGGTCCTGGACTGAACCCCACCTAGCACATCTGCAAATTTTGTTTGGAAAGAATACCGGCCCATGAGGTAAGATATGTGCAAGCCTCCAGTCCTACCCTGGAAGCCCGGTGGTGGTGGTGGTGGTGGTGGAGGTCTGGGGGCAAACACAGGACTGTCTTCTATCTCTGCCCCTTATAAAATCACCTTTGTAGTCATTTCAAAGCTTCCATTATGACATAACAAATGCCCAATTAATGGCAAGTATGCGATGACAGGCAGATGACTGTTAAGGCCACTTCCAGGAGGCATGGCTGGTGCTAGGTTGTCAAATGAACTTGAGATGAATTATTTCTGCTGAGCCCATCTTTGCTAGCTGGGGTCCAGAGGTTGATGGCATCAACAGTAGGCTTTTCGTCCTACAAGGGTCTCCACTAAATCAGCATCTACAGTTCATTTCTTCTCAATGGTCCAGAGAATATCTTATTTTTTTGTCCTTCATTGATCCCCTGACAACACGTAGCTAAGCTGGGGGAAGAAGGATCCGTCTCCCTGCTACCGCTTCAAGAATCAAGAACCAGTCTTGTATGATCAGCATCTTCCCTTGTAGCAGTCCCCTCACTTCTGCCATTGCACCTCACTTTCGAGCAATGGAACAAGACTTGGATGCATACTGACTTATTTCACAGTTAACCTTGACTCCACCCAGCAGCAAGGGAGACAAGGGACACCCGCTTGGATGTTGAAATACATAGTAGGAGGAAAGTAGGCTCATTTTTCACATGCAAGGGGAAGGAAACTGACATTGACCAAGTACTTCCAAGCCACTATTGGGCTAGGAGCTCCTCATATACTTTCTCCTTTACTTGCCCCAATCTACAGATGGGAAACTAAGCTTCAGGAAGGTTTGCCACTTACCCAGGTAACCTGGCTAGCAGGCAGCAGTACAGAAATAAGAAGTCACATCATGATTTCTTCTTCCCCATCCAGTCACTCACCAGCCACAAGATTTGGAGAAGGGAAATGCTGAAACCTGGACCCAGGCACTCCCAAACAGGAAACATGCCAGAGATTTAACTACACTGCTTGGCATTACCACAAAAGTAGCCTTTTTTAGATAACTACGTGTGGCTTGTAGAACATTAATCAGGAAAACCACAATTTAGATGGCCTACCTTTGTTGCCAGTATGATTGGCTACAGGGAAATGAATGAATTTTGCTAAAATCCCAGGGGTATCCATCGGTAAGATATCCCCAGCTGGAGGGGAAATTACTAAGAAGCAGTGCATGAAGGATGGCATAAAAGGAGCAAACTCTACTGGCATATCTGAATTCATGTTTATAGAGTGGTTATGGGGAAGACAATGTCTCCAGCTTTCCCAGGAAACATTATTTTACACATTTTATGAATGAGTCAGCGTCACAGTCCCAGACTGGTTGCAGCTGCTCATTTCTGGGGGGTGCCAAAAATGGGGCAGGGGCTGGCTGACATGAGTAGGCCTCACTGAGCTCCAGAAGGTTATTAGGAAAGAAAGTGTTTTCTGTCCAAAGGCAGACAGAGCATGGAAGAGAATGAACTTGGAGAAAGTGGGAATGAGCTAAAGAGCTGCAACTTTCTGGTGATGGTTTTCAAAAAGAGTCCACCCTCTACAAATGTAAGTGCTTGACTAGATTATTCTTTAGGATTCTCTGGGCTCGAACATGAGGGGACTTGACCTCTGAAGCATCCAAATTGTGTGAAACAGACTGCGGGTGGCACAAGGTGAAGAACTCACCAACGGCCAGACTAGAGGCTCTGCTGCTGCTGGCCTTCTCTGCTCAGGCCTCCGGCTCTCGGAGGGCCCTGCCCCAGCGAGCAAGCAGAACACTGCAAAAGGGAAGCAGAGGGTTAAAGGGGACCAGGAAACTCTGCAGAAAGCTGAGATTTTTTAAGGAGCTGAAGGTAGAAAGGAGAATAAACACTCACTCTGTATACTCCAGGCTGAATCAACCCACTTGCCCTAAGTGTTACGACACAGCATCAAAAATTTACAACTGCAACAAACCTCATGACTTTGTACACTGAGATGAAGAAATGACTTTGTGCCTGAGATGAAAAAAATCTTATGAAATGGCCATTAGAACAAAATCCACAAATGTCAGTTTAAATCAAGAGGATGGTGCAGCAGTCCTGATATGAATAGATTTATTCCTAGGGCCCCTGGAAGGCATCACTGGAAATCCTGGAAAGAGGGAAGCCCAAGGTCAAGAGAAGTCGATCACTGACATGGCATCAATGCAGGAGAGACTTGAAGTAGGAATCTCAAAAGTGATCTTCCCGATTGTGCTAGATTCCCATTGCTGCTCTAACAAATCACCACACTTAGTGGCTTAAAGCAATACATATTTATTACCTTACAGTTCTGAAAGAAAGAACCCCAATGCTGACCTCACTGGGTTGAAATCAAAGTGTTGGAAAGTGTGCCTTCCAATGAAATGGAGAGGATCCATTTCTCTGTCTTTTTTGGCTCCTAGAGGATTCCCACATTCCTTGGCTCATTGTCCACTTCCATCTTCAAAGCCAGCAATGCTGGCTGAATCTTCCTGACATTTCATCATTCTGACCCTGATTTTTTTCTCCCTCTTCTGACTTTTAAAGACACTTGTGATTACATTGCATTCATCAGATAATCCAGGTTAATCTCACTATTATCCTTAGGTCAACTGATTAGCAATCTTAATTCTACCTACAACCTAATTCTCCCTTATCAAGTAATATAACATGGTCAAAGTTCTGGGGATTAGGATGTGGACTTCTTTGGGGGGGGGTGGGCATTATTTGGCCTAATACAGTCTGCCCTCTGGCTCTCCAAAACTCACGGCCAATCCACATGCAAAATACATTCATGCCATGCCAACATCCCCCAAATCAATCTATTTCAGCACTAGCTCAAGGTCCCAAATCTCATCTAAATCTCCTCAGTTCAAATGTCCCAAATCTCACCATGTAAATCATCTAAATTCAGTATGGGTGATACTCCATCCTCAGACACAATTCTTCTCCATCTCTGAATGATGAAAGTCAAGGAACAAGATACCTGCGCCTACAATACAATGGTAGGGCAGGCACAGGATAATAGTTACAGATATTCCCTTTGAAAAAGGGAGAAGTAGAAGGAAAGAAGGAGTCATTGTCCCTAAACAATTTCAAAATCCAGCTGGACAAACTCAATTTGGTTGCAAGGTCCGAGAATAATCCTGTGTGGTCTGTGACTCTGCCCTCAGAGTTATCTTACTTTTTCATTAAAGATAGCAAGTTTTTGCAGTTGAGTAGTTTTATATGCAATGATTTCTCCCTGAAACATGGACTTTGGGTATCCAACAGCCTTCTTTCATTTTGTCCTCTCTATCCTTTTCATTCTAAGCTGATATTGTACTTTCAGATATAAAATTCTCAAGAACTCAACTCACCTGTTACAGTCACAGATGATACATAAACAAATGGGCATGACTATGTGCCAACAAGACTTTATAGATACTGAAAATGGAATTTCACATGGTTTTCACCTGTCATGAAAGATTATTTTTCTTTTGACTTTTTCTTCAACCATTTAAAAATGTAAAAACTATTCCTAGCCTGTAGGCCACCAAAAAAAACCCAAAAGGTAAGTAGGCCAGATTGGACCCACAGGCCACAGTTCCCCAACCCCTTCTTTTGAAAATCACACCTGTGTCCATCTGCTTTAGTCTCTCCTTCATGCCCACTCATTCTTTAACGAGACTGAGAACCCTCTTTGTGTCAGGAACCGTGCCGTCAGGAACTGCGGGGGGTGGGAGACTTTAAAGATGATTAGGCCTTTTGCCTCATGCAATGGAGGGGAGGCCATTCAAGCTACCTGGAGCGTGGTGAGAATGCCTCCCCTGAGGAGGGAAGTTCTGTGCTCCGTCTCAGGGACTTGGTACGTCAGCAAAGTCTAGGGGATCAGATGAAAGGTTGGGTATGGCGTGTCTGTGTAGAGCTTGAACTGACTCCAAGTGTAGATGGATCCTCGGGAGTGAAAGACAGACCACCAGGGAGAGAATGGAGAGGAAGAAAAAAAAGGCCAAGAACAAGAGCCCTGAGGAACTCCAGCATGTCTACTGATCCTGAAAGAACATGAGACTGTGAGGGGGAAGAAAGAGGGAGAGAGCACCAAGACATGCCAGAGTAACTTCTGAGCACATGGAGCCATGGAAGCTGGACGCAGGAGTATTTTAATAGAGAGGACATGATCAACCAGGTTGAAATCGGAGGGAACAGGGTGATGTGGTTTTATTAACATGGATATCACTGGTAACCACAGCAGGACGGATATAAGAAGCCTGATGCAGAGAAGGAGAAGGAGCAGGATAAAAAGGAATGGGGACCAGGAATTAAAGACAGGTTTCTTCTTGTGAGTCTTATTTTGAGGAGAAGAACAAAATGGCGGTGGCTGGGGGTCAAAGGAGCATTTTAAAAGATGAGCTTGTCAGTGCTGGGAGAAGAAACTAGAAGGTGAAGGAGTAATCTACAAGGTACGGCTGCAAGAAGATGGAGGGAATATTCAGAGCCCAGGAGCCTCAGACCAGGTGCTTCTGATGAGACTTAACTGACATGTCCAGAATGAATGACTGTCCCAGTGAGTGATGTGATAGCCAGATTTTATAATTTGGGTTTGCCACCTTGGTTGATTTCTCCTTCCCTTCTCTCCCGATGTCCAGTTTTGGGCTCATGCCAGCTCCTCTCGTCCACTTACTGCTCACCTATGTGCCTCTGGTTTATAGCCAGTCCCCCTTCCCTCGCCCTAACCTTATTCTGGTACCTCTGTCCCAGGCCACAGGGTCCAATTTGATGCTATCACACCTGATATCTCCCAGGCACATGGGGAGCCCTGGGCATCCCCCCAACTTACAGAACTGCTCTTTGGGCTACACTGGCCCTTTATGTTGGTGGGTCAGGACCTTCCTGGCCAGCCTTCTGAAAAGGCTCAGAATAGATTTTTTAAAAAACCAACTCCACAGCTGTTTCATTTCTCCCTGCCAGATACCTTCTGTTTTTATTTCATGTGTGTGTATGTTTAATGACCACTTTATTTCTTTGAGGCTTATCATTATCATATGTTTGTGCTAAAGGGAAAAGGGATGGGTCAGATGTTGGGCATCTGCAAAGCCGGGTCCCAGAGTCATCCCTGCAGTAGGAAGCTACTGAAAGCAGGAAAGAGAAAGGCATGAATAAGCAATTTTGAGCATTGGCAAGGTACAGAAGAGCACTGAATGTTATCTCATGTGCTCCTTTTAAGATTCCACTGCCTGTGAAATGTGAATAATTATGGTTCTCCCTCATGGGTTGATGTAAGAGCAAATGAGATTCAGGATGTAAAACATGGGGCGCACATCACAAAGCAGTTACTGGACAAGGGCTAGCCTCAGGAGTCCCTGAGGCTAAGAGGGAGTGAGCTGCTCCAAGGACATGGCTTGGAGTAGGCCATGGAACTAAAACCCAAGTCTGCCTTCTGCAAAGCCCATGCTACATGCAGTTGAAGAACCAACACCATTCCAACATATTGCCACTCTCTGCTACCTTCTCACCCCACCATGAATTTAGGGAGCCAGGCATTACTTGGGCTGAAGGGGATGGGATTTCAGAATTCCTTATTCTGTCTAGTAAATCGTATTCACCAAGGCAACAGCTTCCTGTTCCACATGACTCGACTTCTCAGCACCCGGAGGCAACCACAGCGGTGGTGTGCATTGACTTTACTATTAGCGGGAGGCAACTGGGTGATCATGGGCTAATGATCGTCTACCTCCTTAATGCTAAGTGACTTATTACTCATCAACACACGCAGGAAGTGCCCCAGGAAGCTCCCGTCAGCCAAACACATGCAAGTTAAGCTTCTTAATTGAAAATATAATCTGTATTGCAGAGATTAAAATATATTGGATTCATTTTGGCTCTATTCTTCCCCATTGTCCCAAATACATTTTCTTTATGCTGCACAATCAAATTAGTTCCCCTGCTACAGAAATTATTTCAATGCAATAAATCAATTTTATAGTGAAGCTATGACTGAATGTCCTATTTAAAGGAAAAGCAAATCAGGGTTGGAAACAACTTTCTTACCGACATGATCAGTATTTTTGCACCATATGCTCTTGGCGATCTCTATTGGTTTTCATCTTTTCCGGTTTCTCAGTTTTGTCTTTTCTGCCTTTGTCCTTAGGGAAGGCTTCAGTTTTGTGGGGTGGAGAGGAGGCAGCTTCCTGCCCAGCAAAATGCGAGAGAAGGCCTTTGAGGGAAAAACTTAGTACAGCTGGCTTCATCACTCTGATCTCTGCTCAAGCAGAGACCCCCAAACCCCAGAGAGGCTTTCCGGAACCTCCCTACCAAAATACACTCTGCCTTCTGGGCACTCTCTAGCCCCTTGTCCTCCTTTTTTGCATTTATTCACCATGCTTATCAGTAACTGACTTTAGATGACATAAGTATGTATTATGTGTTTACTGTCTGAGCCCTGCCCAAGTGGAAGGCAAAATGTGAAGGCAGGGCCTTGGGCCTTTGCTCAGTTCTCTAACTCTATCCCTAGCCTCCAGAACAGGGCCTGACACCGATGTCCACAAGTAGGACAGGAGACACATCTCCAGGGTAATGTGCCTGGCCTGCTCAGAACACACAGGCACACTCAGAAGCTTGAAAGATTTCCAAAGCTGGCCTCTTTCATCATCTCAACCAACCAAAACCCATGAGATGGCACAAGATATGCTATTCTGTTCAACTGCCATCCAAGAATCTGCTGCACGAGGTGGTTTTGGAAATTACCTACTTGATGTGACTCCTGACAGGATCTAAACTAGAATCCAGAGCTCCCAACTTCTGGCCCTGTGTGTATTTAGCAACATATTATAAATTCTGAAATCACAAATGATTTCAGGTGCACAGAGAGGCAGAGCCCTATGTGAGGAGCAAGATACCTGAGGTCCAGGTTGGACATTTGGGAATCACCTGTATGAACATGGCAAGCAAAGGAAGATAGAAAAATCACATGATTTTTAACAAAGCAAAGGATTCCGTATCATATCAAGCTTTAGGGAAAGAAAAAAAAAAGTTGATTCTATGTTTCTTCATCAAGATTGCATGGACTAATCCTTTTTCCCCTGCTCCAAACTCAGATTTTTGAATAGTACAGCGTTTTAATTCAGGATTCTTGAATCAGAACACAGCATGTGTCCTTGCACCCAAATCCACAGGCTTATACAAAAATATGCATTTAATGAGGTCACAGAGCTAATACAGAAGTGGCTGAAATATATAGTGTGAGCCCAGAAAAATCTGTCAGCAAAGTCTCAAAATAGTTCCACCAAGGCCTGTCAAATTGGGGAAATAATCCAATAAAATGATACAATATTGTACACAGAAGCATTGGATCATTTTAGCCAAGTACAGTACGGTGAGCAAGGCTGTGGGTACACATTTGCTTATTTCAGGGGAATTTCTATGTTCCCCACTCACGTTTCTCTAGACCTGGATGGGTGGGGATTCTGCTTTCTTGGTAGGAGGACACCATTACAAGTTCACCCACACTTAGTTCCCCTTGAAGGGGAAGCTGAAGGCTGCTGCCTCGGCCCTGTCCTGTGGTTTCCTCCTGCCTTTTCCTGCAGGGTAATGCTGTTTCACAGACCCATGCTCAGTTATCTTGTCAATGCCATCCTTTTCAGTCAAAGGACATACATCTTTGCCAAAATCACCCACTGTCCAAGGAAATAAACCCAGGGTGTAAGTCTGATGTCACAAAACTAACAACCTAAACAAGATACTTTCACACAGGAAAAAGAGAGAAGATGCAAAGCACAGCCTTTTGCTTTTCACACCTTACTCAAAATAAAGTCACAGCAAACAGAGGATGGATGTGTTTTCCCTAACTCTTTTTGAACTTGATTTCTGATTCCTAGAAAAAGGCAATATAACCTTCTACATTCTAACCAACATTTTGGAGATTTACTTTTGTATAAGTATAGTCCATCAGGATCCTTCTCCCTAAATTTCTAGGTAAGCATACATGCTGACAAGTCTGACTTGTGGATGCCTGGTACTCTGGAATTCACCCGGGAACAGCTCTTCCAACCAACAAAGGTAACAGGGCTCACTCCCATGAGGTCTTTGTCTTCTGAGTTTGATGGTTCCATGGAACATGTTTGCATGGATGCATCCACATGCACATGTGGTGTTAGCATTTTTTCCCTCGCTAACGCTCAACACCATCATGCTCCAATCCTCCCTAAGGCTGGACATTTGTTCTCATTGATAAAGGCGCAGCCCTGTACTGTGACGACTGGGCAAGCCCATTGGCGTAAGGGAGAAAGAGCTGCCCAGCCCACGCCCCATGGCCCAGGACCTGTTACAGGGCCTTCCGCCTCCCAGGGGCTGCTCTCTCCCTCTGCCAGCATCGCTCAGCCTCCGTGGTAAGCGCTCTCACTCTCCTCACTGCTCGCATGTGGCTGCCTGCCCAGCGCAATCCTAAGGACTTTGGGAAGCTGGACTTGATTCTTTCATCTCAGAACTCCCAGCGGCACAGGGCAAAGACACGGCACATGTTTTCTGAACACAAGAAAACCTCCCACAGTGTTTTGCATCCATGAATGCCAACCATGTCTGCTAATCTCAAATCAAGAGTGCTGAGCCCCTCCGCGGATCACACAGGGGTGAGCAGGAGTGGGGTTCACATATAAATGAGTTTCTGGACCCCAGCAGGCAGGTTCCCTGCCCACAGCCATTCCTCCGGAGGAATCCAGGGTGACTTTGAAGCCAGCTTCCCGTGACTGTGCTTCGTTGGCTCCTCTGGGTTTGAGGGCTTGGGGATTCTGTCACCTCGTAGCTACTCATTTTCAACAGAACCTAATGCCAGGGACAGGGTGCACGTGGCTTTGCCTGCACCTGGACACATCATGACTGTTCAGAACTATCTAGAAAGGTAGCAGCTTCCAGGCCAGAGAGCATTCAAAAGAACTCACAACTGTGCAAAGCCCACTTATTACTGAAGTTGCTCAAGTTGTTTTGGACTCTCCCCTCGTGAGGCCTGTCTCAGAGGTCGGCAGGTGCAGCTGCCCTGGGCTCACTCAGGGCCTGCCTTGGGGAGTCATCCTCACCTCCACTCCACTGCCAGCTTCAGCCCTTTCATTCTTTCTTTTTCCTTTCCTCAGCTTGTGGGTAAGAAAAATCATCTCTCAAATCATGCTTATAAAAAAACACACAGAACAACATATAATCCTACCTCACACTAAATATCCCCACTCCAACGGGAAACATTTCTATGGCCTGCCCTTTCCTGTTTTCAAGATGCACCAAAAATAGACATCATTAAGTGAACCTGGGTCTCTGGAGGAATTTCATGTCATGAGCAGGCTCATCAGCCAAAGTGTAAAAACAGGTGTGTGCAAGGTGGTTCTGAGTTGAGAGAAATATTTCCAGTTTCAAAATTGTGGGTATGAAAAGTCAATTATTCTGAAGGGCACAGAGCTCCAAAATCCATCACATAATATCTGTTCCACACAAAACCTCTTAACAGAACAAATCAATTGTCATATCAGAGGGACTACTATAAAATAAGAAATTAAAAACAAACAAGAATGCAGCACACATGGAGAGATCTTGAGCAAACCACAAACACATGCAAGCCCAGAGCTAATGCCAGGTGGGTGCCTGTGAGAGCTGAGTACCCCCAGACTCACCCTGCTGGGGCTTTACTTCCTGATCAAGTCATGCTGCCACCAGAGGCTAAAATCCCAGGAGGCTAAGCTGGGCTCCACATATGTGCAGGGGACTGGGAAGCCAGGCCTGCAGGCAGCTCTTTCCGGCGGCCACCAGAGGGGCAGTGAGAGCTCCTCACCTGCCGGCTGGCCAGTGTGCTGGAGGAGCCACTCTTTAATCTTGGACTAAGAATCCCTGCTGGTGAGCTCAGTAATGACCATCGGGATTTGTATGAAGCTAACTCCCAGGTAGATGGCATGTGATGCCTGCAAACTGGGGAAACCCTTAGATGTAACCAGCTTTAACTCCCTTCTTCCCTGGTAGCAACATGCTGGATTAGGAGCCCAGGGGTAAGATAGGGTAGCATGAAACTAGCACACTAACAGCCACATGCAGAGCCACAAAACATATTGAGCCTTGAGGGCCACCTGAAGACATTCTGGGGAGACCAGTGTTTAGTCTGAAATGCTGGCAGGCTCATGTGGATGTCAGGGCAGAGAGCTTTAGGTCTGCCCTGCCCAGGAGATGTGGGTTCTGGTTTCAGACCTGCCCCCTTGCACCTCCTCTGTGGCCTCAGAGGTCCCTTTGCCTCTCTGGGTTGAGTATCCCCATTGATAAAACAAAGGGGTGGAGGAGCTTATGGTGAACTCAGCCCTTCTCTAAACTACGAAGCTACTACTTGATCCCATGGCACCCTGGGTGGCCCCATGGCCAGGGACCACTCTGCTGTGCCCTCTGGCAGTGACATTAGGCTCAGGACAGAGCCCCTGGCTGTTGGGTCACTGCTGTTTATGTCCCTATGTGTGTTAGGCAAAGAAGATATGTTGGATGGATGAATAGATGAATGAGGGATTAAATGGCCTGTAAGCTTTCTCCTAACCTATGAAACTGCCCACAGACCTGAAATTTAAATGCATTTTTCCATAATGGATCAATGCAGAAAGCAGGGGAAGGAAAGGCAAGAGAGTTTATTTATATTGCTACAGAGAACTATAAATAAAGTACTGTTTCCAGTGGCCGTTTCCCCTCATTTGCACAGCCTTCCTTTGCCTAATTTGGATCTCTAGGAGACTCCTTCATCAGTTTTTCTCTTCCCCTTCATGTTTAACTAAACAATAAATAATCCAATGCTTTTAAGACTAAGAAAGCCTCAGTATATGCAAAAGTATTCCTAAGCCAATTCCTGGGTTGTGTCACCTTGGCTAGGTGGCGATGTCCAGTTGTTTGGTCAAGTAAGCACTGGCCTGACTGTCACTGTGAGGGTATTTCATGGACTTAAAGCAGCTGACTGCATCTGCAGCTGATTATGACTACAATCGACACAGGAGCTTCAGCCATGAGAAATCTCATCCAGTCAGTTGAAGGCTTTAAAGAGAGAAACTGATGATTTCAGAAATCAGAAAAGAGAATTTCTATTTCTACCCCAGCCAGCCAGCTTCTCCTGGGGAATTCATGGGAAACCTTCATTGGAGAGCCCAGCTTCAGGCCTGCCCTGTGGAATTCAGATTTTTTCATCTGCATGACATGTGAGACAATTCCCTTAATATGTCTTGATATTTATAGACATACACACATCCTGTTGGTTGTGTTTCCCTGGGAATCTTGACTAATACAGATATTAGTACTGAGAGTGGTTCTTCAAAAAGAGAAAGTTAAAGATGAACTATTTTAATTAGTTCTGGAGTTTTGGGAATCAGTTGTCTAATCTGAATAGATTCAAAGGCACTAATGACTCTATTTCCAGTGATTAAGATGGCACTGATAGTCCATGGCATGAACTGACAATAGAGGTACACAAATAACACTATTTGAAACTTCTACGCAAAGCTTATAAAAGGCAATGCTCTGGGTAACAGTGTCCTTGATACTGTAACAGAGTTTTATGGAGTTAAAAAGCATAATGATGTTGGCTAGTTGTTCCTAAATATGCTCAATTGTAGCACCGACTGGATGGCACTACCTTACAGGGCTGGGGCGATGTTCTCCAGGAGAACGTATGTGCTCTAAGTCAGTCCCAGTCTATGGTGCTGTTTCTCCCATAGCCAGGATTTATAGGTCCAGGAATCAAGGCATGGAAATGGGAGTAATGCCAATCATCATTACCCCTAGTTATTGACTAGAAAAATTGCTTCCTGTCTCCATTACCATTCTGCTGGTCAATAGGGCTTAGTCCCAACGTAAGATTACTCCTAGCAGTAGAACAGCAATGATTCCATTGAACTGGAAATTAAGACAGCTACCGACCACTTTTGGGCCCTAATGCCTCTGAATCAATAGGCAAGGAAGGAGATTACTGTACTGGCTGGGGTGATTGATCCTGACTATCTAGGGGAACGGGACAGCTACTACGCAATGCAGGTAAAGAAGAGTTTGCCGGGAATACAGGAGATTCCCTAGGGTGTCTCTTGGTATAACATCCCCTGAGGTTAAGCTCAATGGAAAACTGCAACAACCCAATCCAGGGAAGATTACTAATGTCCCAGAAATGTCAGGAATGACCACACCAGGCAAAGAAACACAACTAGTTGAGGCACTTGCTGAGGATAAATGGAATATGGAATGGGCAGTAGAAGAGGGTAGTTATAAGTACAAACTAGGCCCATATGGGCAGTTACAGAAATGAAGCCTATAATGGTTTATGAATAATTCTACCTTGTCTTGTTAAGAATATGTTTGTATATATACAGAAGCAAATATCTTTGTTTTCTTCCCTATCCTATCCCCCTATTATATAACATAGTTGTAGTAAGTTTATATCATAGTATTTAAGTTATAGGTTAACAAGTTGGAATAAACATTACCTAAGCATTTGCATACCCCTCTGGGGAAAGAGTTAGTGCATTTTTTATTGCATGTAGGATGGTTGAATCATCTTAGGTGAAAGTTATGGCTGTTAATGATTTTTATTTAGAGATTAAGTATGGTTTAAGGAGGTGTGTATAGGTGCCGAGTCAACAAGGGGTGGACTGTGATGGTTAGGTTCATCTGTCAACGTGGCTGGGGGATGGTGTCCAGCTGTCTGGTTAAGCAATCACTGGCCTGATTGTGACTATGAGGGTATTTCATGGATTTAAATCAACTGTTAGTTGATTGCATCTATGTCTGATTACATCTACAATTAACAAAGGAGATTTCCTTCCACTATGAGAGAAGATTCATCCAGTCACTTGAGACCTTAAAGGGAAACCTGATGATTTCAGCAGTTGGAGAGAACTTGAATCTCTACTTGAGTCAACCAGCTTCTCCTGGGGAATGCATTAAAACCTACATTGGAGCTCCCAGCTTGCAGCCTGCTCTATGGAATCTGGCCTTACCAATCCCCATGGTCATGTGAGCCTATTCCTAGAATAAATCTCTTGATTATCTGTTAGTTCTGTTTCTCTGGAGAATCTTGACTAATGCACCTCATTTCCCAGTCAGAGGGCTGCCTTCCCAGGGAAATGGCACCTGAGAGGGTCTCCACAGCTGTTCTCTAGTCCCTCTGGGAACAGAGAGCCTTGGCAGTAGCAAAATGCTCCATTGTCCTCTGTACTGAATGACTTCAAAAGCTCAAACTTGAGCAGTCCATAGACATGTCACCTTTTGAGCCTCCTCTGACATCTCCCTAAGTTTCCTTCTTTGTCTATAAGGAAACCAGCACCACTAACATGAAGCAGTGAACAGAAAAAGGCAAACAGACCAGTGGTCCAATCCCATCATATAGCCTCTGTGCTCTTGGATAAGTTCCTTAACCTCTCTGAACCTCTTCTCTTTGTCTGTAAAGTGCGTTGCGTGAGCATTATAAGGGGAAAGCAGTGTGTTTTAATACAAACAAAATAACACAATAGTCAACATGCCTATACACAGGGAGGCCCCTGTTGTCATTTTGTCATTTTGTGGTCAGCAGTAGTGCTGCACCCAAAAAACTCATCATCACTGGTGCATTTCCTAGGTGAGTAAACATCAGGTGAAATGCCCTCTTTTTGCACTTTACAACTGGGGGAAGCTTAGCTGCTGCAGGTACCAGGAGCACTGTGCAGAGTTATATTAAACAAGCCAGATGGCCATAGGATGCCAAAGAGAAGAGCAGCCTACGTACTCAAGGAGAAGCTTGGAAGCAAGGCCCAGGACTAGCCACTCAGATGATTAAAAATAAGACCCAGACAGCTCCGGAAGAAAGACGCCAGGACGGCTCAGGCCTGCAGAATGTCCAAAGGAAACAAGAAATAAAACGGTTGAAGCCTATCCTGGATTCCCTGCTTGAAAGGCAGGGCCCCATCATTCTCTTCAGGGAGGTGAGGCAAGGGGGAATGCACCTGCTGAGAAACAGAAACTCTCCTCGCAGGAAGAATGGGCTAAGCCGAGGGCACACAGAAGCTCCCTTTGGACGAGCTGGGGACGGAGAAGGCGCTGCATAAACACAACAGTCAGCTGCTTTGTGCTTCTGCCTGCAGTCAGGACTCATGAGTTAGAACCTCACCTTCCATGTATAAGCCTGGGAAGAGCTGTACCTGCAGTCCTGGGAGCTGGCTAGAAATGCAGAGTTTCAGGCCCCTTCATGGATCACCTGCATTCAGACCTGCATTTTAACAAGATCCCCATGGGCTTCAGGTCCACAACAAAAGCTGAGGAAGGCTGGGCGGAACACGCAACCTCTTCTGACCCATTCTTACTCCCGGTCCATCATATTCAGGTAACTATGTATTAAATAAAATCCACGGGAGCTCCTAAAGAACTAAACAGGCCTGCCTCAGCACCCTCATTTCAGATTAGTTCTCTGCCATTGGTTTGGTTCTCCTTTTCTCTTTCTTTTCTTCTTCCAAATAGCACCTAATAAGACATAACAGGAGATAAATCAGCCTTCTAGTTTGGGGCATTAAGAGATTGCAGTAGCGAGTTCTAGCAGTCCACTGGAGTTTATTTCATTCTATTTCACGACAACCGGGGCATTAAATAGTCTTAAATCATCAGGCTGTCCCTTGCCTGTTCTGTGGCCACTCCCATGGCTTTGAAAATCCAATATGAGAAATCATTCTTTATGGCAACCTCCATAGCTGCAAGCAAAGCAATTTTGAGAACACTTTTACGAGAACACTTTCAACACATTCGGATTCTGTTACAAATTACTCCCTCGCTTTGACAACAGTTACAAAATATGCAGTTTAAGTAATACAAATGGTTTATCAAATTTCCATGATGTAAACAGTCAGAAAAGTTGTTTCCTATGAACAAATCCAAAGTAAGTGGACCACATAACTGAGCTGTTTACTTTGCAACCAGTCATTCCAGTTAATTTGGTGCTCGGCTATTTAGAGCATTGCACCTACTTCTTTCATTTCCCAGGGTAATTTGTTTCCAGTTGGAAAGTCTGCGGGACCTCTCCCTTTATATTGCTGGGTTTGGGGTGGATGGTAATGTGCAAAAGCCCCCCCCCCATTCATAGAAAATCAAAAGTCCTAGTTTGCAATTTTAATTATCACCAGGACCTTAATAAACACTGCAGAACAAGGTATACCCTGACCTAAGACATAAGGTGGAAAGGGAATTTTTTATGTTGTGAGTTATTTCATTGATTAAAAAACAATGACATTGAAAATTAAGAAAGTCCTCTATAAAATTGGTCTCAATCAGATTTGGGAAGGGTCAGAGAAAGAAAAAAACATGGTCATAGCCATGTAGTAGGGAATCCAGAGAGTGGGCCTCTCCAGGGAATGGCAGGATCCATCCTGGAGAGGCCGTGGCTAGCTGTCCGGCCACAAAGAATATCCCACCAGGTACTAAAACATGCATGAGAGTTAACAGAGAAGAAGTGAGCTCACAATGCAGCCATGCCAGGAAAGAAAGTCTAACAGTTTCTGAATTTCCACAAACTATGAGGCCAACAGGATTAGATCAGGAAACACAATCTAAGACTCACCCTATGGTACTGCCAGAAACAGACCAACCCCATCCACCAGAAAGCAAGTATAGCAACTCCAGCCCTTATCCCATGGATCCCCACCCTGGGTTCTAAAGGGCAATCTCAACTGGAGCCAGACAATCAGACAGCTTCCCCACTAGCACATGGGGCCACTTACAAAGATAGCCAGATGGCCACATGACCCCACCCATCCCATAGAGCTCTATTTCCATGCCATGACCATGCCCAGAATAGGTATAGTGGAATAGGGAAGGGACTTTCTGGAAAGGAGGAGCTCCCATGAGGAAAGACGATATAGTTAACAAAAGAGGTAGAGAGAGGAATACATTGCAGGGTGTCGCAGAGATGTTGGCATTTGCATCCACAGTGTGTTCAAACAATCAGTGCAAGGGTAGGGGAAGCCTGTAAGAGTTCATGAAGCAAGTCATGGGCTCTACAGTGAAAAGGATTCAAAGAGCACACATGCTCAGGGCAGGACTTCATTCATGGTTCACAAAGGGCTGCCGAGGGAAGGACTCCTTCAGCTGGGGCTGCAGAAATGTCTGGCTTCCCTTCCTGCCCCAGGTAAGGCCTGTGGAAGGGTCATGGCTCAGCCATCCCACATAGGAGCTGGGAAGGGTATGAGAATCTGCAGACAACAGAACACATTTGCTTTCATTTGGGCATTGTTTGCCAAGACAAACAGTGCATCTAACATGCAAATTTTATTTGAGGAGTTGTAGTTCAGTTATGGAGACCAGAAAATATCTAAACCGTCTCGGAGGGGATAAGGAGAGAGCAGGGAAGAGGTGATGGTCCCATAGAGAGAGTGCAGATACTAAAAAGGCAAAATAACAAAGCATGACAATGTAGTGCTTTGCTTTATAATGTCACCCTCCCACCCACCCAAATGGGTACAAAGGGAGTAAGGACTTTCTTTCATAAAACGTCAAAGCTGTCAACACAGGAGACTTAAATATTCAAGCAAATACGAAGCATCATAAATTCTGTTAGCAAAGTTCCAGTGGGCTCTCTCAAATTCCTTTTTCCTAATTTCAGAGTAATATATTGAAAACTAAGGTTATCAAATTAACATTAAAAAACTAAAATTGCAACATTTTCTTATAAATGAATTCTACTTTTAATCCTAAAACAATTCCCAAATGATTATCCGTGTATCGCATCTTTTCAATTTTGGCTAATTTAACTGTTATACTTTGCATATAATATATGTAAATATTTTTCTTAATTTTTGTCCAGAGAGAGATTATAGTAAAATTCCTCTTCAGAAATCAAGACTTTCAGATTCTCAAACTTCCATTTTAATGCCTCCTATTGCTTTATTTTTGGTTTAGTTTCATAATTGCTAACAATCTATCACATAGAGATAAATTTAAAAGCCCCCCAAACAGTTATCCAAACTTCCTCTAACGTATTCAGTATAAACAAAGCATATTTCCCTGATAAATTCCCATGATGATAAATTCCATTTCAAATTCAGAGAAGAAGGCCTAATGCTGAACTTAGGATAAACTTCAACATCGAAGGAAAAAGTTCTCATTCCCATGAACACAAAGACATTTTCAGGTAGTCAATTCCCTAAATGCCCCATGACACCCCATGCTTCGGTGTGCAATTATGAGCCAGGTTTTAAGATGAACACACTCATTGCTCCTGAATGGGTGAGCAAGAGGCATTCCAATAGCACAAAACATCAAGAGTCCATTTAGATGAAATAATTGAACAGAGAGACGTGTCCCCATGAAATGCCATGTTTCTGTTGATGCACTTTTGCGTTCATGCACTAACTCACAATCAAATATAAGTCTAAAATGAACCTGCCCTAACCACACAGAACATTCAACCTCCAAATAATTTATACGAATATGTATATCCACTGTCCTAGATTTAATCTGGGCTACCCAGTTCACAGTAAATAAAGGCCAGGGCCCTCATCTACGACAAGAACAGACAGATGAAGCCTGCTTAGAAAACAAAGCAAAACAAAAAATTTCCTCTGAAATCAATAAACTTATACTTCAGTATAGAGATGCCACAGCAAAGTGGAGTCTGCCAATTTAATGCATAATTTTCTTCTTGAAAATCAGTTTTGGAGGCTTGATCATATTTACTCGACTTCCTTTTTGCCCTTACTAGCAGTTTCTTTTATCTTCATAAGGGTACATGTCATTTTTTGCAGTTACCAGAATGCCATCCTGTCTCCTAAACGCCACGCTGTCAGAGTGGGACCAGCTTATGTATGCCTCAGTGTTCCCCTCAAGCGCTAACCCAGGGCAAGGCATGTACTGGGCACTCAGATGCAGCAGAAATCATCTTGAATGGTTCTCCGGGAAACACATCCCTAAGGTTAATTCTTTGCAGTGCCTTGGTAAAATATGCTGGCCAGTGCCCACTGCCCACTTGCAGCCACAGGCTCCTCTCTAGAATACCTGGGCTACTTAGAGTATCTGGGCTCTTCTGGCCCTGCTCATCAAATGTACAATCCCAAGGTCATTTGGATTTTACCCAAAACTTATTTATATCAATCCTCTCTATTATTTTAATTATGTAATTCAATTAAATGCAACATAAAATAATGGATTATGAGTACAAAAGGAAGAGAGAGTTTTGGAAAACTAAATTATAGAAAGACTATAAAGGTAGTAGTTAAAAAGAATTCTGTAAAATTAGGCATGTGTGGGACAACTAGAAAAACTGTGAAATATAAATATCTCCTAACTTCGCTGTCAAGAAATCGTTACTGGAATTGACAGACTATATGTCATGAAAAAAAGGGATTCGTCCTACATAAAAAGGCCAGCGCTGCAGAAAAAGCTGGCATTTATGTGTTTTAAGTTAAAATAAAGTGTTTAAGTTATATGATAATCATAAAAATAGCTCTCACTTTTTAAATGAATCACCTAATTTCTGCTCTTGTTCACGCTGGGGAAGATGGATCCTACTCCAGGAGGCTTTTAAGTTTAATTGAAAGTCACGAGTAGATGTAAGAGATAGGGCTGGCATTTTTCCTCTTTGGTGTGGCTTGTGAAAATATACCATCAGAAATGTGCTTATTCTAAGGGAGGAGTTTATCCTTTGAAGGGCATGAAGGGTCAGTAAGATCATGTCGAGTCACGGAGTTGTGGGTAACAAGCCCCTAGAGTAACACCGCAGAGAAGAGCATGGCTTTGGTTCACTTGTCCATAGTCTAAACCAGCAGAGGTTCCCTCGGTCTTCTTCGCTGTCCCAGCCCCTCACTCTCCAGTGCCCGCAGCCTCCACTGCGCTATGCATCCTGAGGGGTAACCAAGCCTCTGCAGTCCCCATTGCTTTGTTCATTCAGTTGCTTAGCCCCGATGTCCTTTCTAATCTCAAATACTCTTATTCTAGCATATTTAAAAAAATCTTTTAAGAACAATCTCCAAAGTAGCTTCTTTGATGAACTGCCCCCTTGTCCGGCCAGCCCAGGGTGAATTCTTCTGGTTGTTGAGCCCACGTAGCAATACGTACATAATGGCATCCCCGCACTTTTCCACGCATTGTGATAACACATGCTTTTTCTAAAACCCAGTGCCTGCCTGACAAGACTTCAGAAGGTGTTTGCTGATTAACAGATCCAAATCAAATACGTGGTGATTTTGTTTGAATTGTACTACAAACTTAAACACAAGATTTAATCCGTGCTACGTTTTGGCAAACTACTTAATATCATGCCAGGTTTCTCAAGAAGCGAGAAATTTAACGAATGACACAGCTTTTCCAGTGACCTCAAACCTCCCTTTTCAGCACACACTGAGCTGGCGCCACCTGACCAAATTACCTGCTGTTATGGCAAGACCCATTTTGAAATGTTCCCTTTCCATCAATTTTTGAAAGCATGCCTGTGTTCACACACACACACACACACAGCTTCCTTCAGGCTAAGAGTTTCAGAAAGCTATACCTGTGCAAAGAATAGTGCGCCCCAAACTATCAACATTAACCACAAAGACCTCGGCTGAAGTAGCAAACTCAGAAAACAAACATCTGTCTGGATTTGCCTTTTAGCACTCCATTTCCTGAACCACAATTTCCACGCTGTGGCTTGGGTTGTGACACACGACCAGATGACAATAGCTCCTGAGAGGGGGGAAAATCTCTTTGCTATCCTCAAATTGCCTTTAACTATGGAAAGTGGCCACAGCTTTCATTCGGAGGGAGGCAGAAATAACAGAAAGTTACCAAACAACCTCAAAATTCCCTGAGAATAGCTATGGGCCCTAAAGGAATAACCTGGAGGAGACTTCTCTCTTTGCCCCTTCTCCATGCTCATCTGGCTGGAAAGCTGATGCTCTCCTCTGCCCACCCTCACCTGCCACCTGCCCTCCTCCAGGTCCTGGGACCTCAGGCACATGCCAGGCTCAGGTGGGCCAGGCCAGGCTGTGCGGGGCAGTAAAGGCTGGCCCGGATTCTTCTAGAGCAGGCTGAGGGCAGGGCACCCAGGCTGACGCTGCTCAGCAGTCCAGGCTCTTGCTGAGAGCAGAGGAACCTGGATTCCAACTGAGGACCTTGTGCCCTAACCCTCAGTTAACCAGGAAGGAGACAGGCCCATGAAACTGTGACAAACCTACAGCACCCAGACCCCGGGAGAGGTCAGGCTCCCAGCCCGGTCAAAGGGCACCTCTCACATCCAAGCATCCTCCTGCAGTTGGCTCAGTAAACGCTGCCCAGGACACATTTGATTTTTGTTTTTTTAATGCATACGAAAACCTAGATGTGTGTATTCACAGGCAACCACAGAGCCTTGAGAACCTGTCTGTCCTGGTGATGGAAATATCAGAATGAAGCTGTTTTTGCAAAGACCCTTCATTTCTCCTTCCCCACCTACAGTTAATAATCATTAAAGTTTGTTTCACGAACACATATTTGTTAAATCAACCAAATATTTGGGATTGTTTTGCTAGAGTCAATACACATGGCTCGAAGCTCAAACAAAGTAAGAAAATGATTATTTTTAAAAGCTCTTATGGGATCGCCCTGCTGGGAAAGGCAGCCTTGGAGCCCCCAACGCTTAACCCCCTCATTCTGATGACATCAGCACCTTTTCGGCCCCTGCTTCCCAGCGGTGCAGGAGCTAAGGCCAAGAGCTGGCTCAGAAATGGGCATCAGCCCCCACGGACACTGGGGCAGCTTCGCAAGCCCTCCCCTTGGTCACCCATGGCCCTTTCTCTGGAGATCCACTCGCGGGTGCCTGGTGCCTCTAAGACACCAACTGGCCCCACTTCCCGGGGCCTGAGAGGACATGTTAGGAAGAGGCAGTGTCTGTGCAGGGAGGGGGTGGGGGGAGAGGGTGTCCCATGCAGGGCTGTGGCCCCCGCCCCGGCCAGCCTCCTGGGGGGCCACGAGGGTGACCCGGCTCTCCAGCCTGCCCCCTCTTCACCTTCAGAATGGCCAGCAGGAGGGGATAGAGCCAGTGTGGCAGAGAAAGCGGGGGTGGAGGCTGGAGAGGCCGCAGCCAGCCCCGGGCCCCACAGAGGGAAGAGGGCTCAGCACCCATCCCAGCCAGGCCACAGGCAGAGCAAGAGGCCAGTAAGAATTTAAAGACAGACAGAAAAGGAGTCCGGGGTCTGGAAGGAAAAAGGGGAATAAACTGGAATAGAGTCTGTGGTATCAACTCACAAGCGAAGATGACGAAACAAAGGTAATTTTTGTAGCTTAACGCAACTGTCCCAGGGGAGAACCCCAAGGACCAATGCCCACTGTATTTTAATAGGTGTCTGGAATGGGGGGCTGTCGCCTCTGGGTCCCTCAGGAGGACTTAATGACCTCCTGCATCTCGGTCAGTATTGAAGCCCAATTTCTCGGAGGCTCATGTCCTAGTTGCCTTTTTCTCCTTAGCTCAGAAGAGACTCAGACTGTCAGGGAAGTGTAAGGATGGGGAGGGCCAGACAGGGGGACCCGGGCAGAGCGCAGCAGAGGATGAGAGCAGGGCCTTCGAGTTTTGCCTCTAGTTTCCTCCTGAACGTTAGGTTCTCTACGTGGCAACTCCTGAGGGCAGACGCGAGGGCTGTGATCGCTGGGCCACAGATCACCAGCTTCCGGTGCCCACGGGGGCTCCAGGTCACACGGGAGGCCACCTCAGCTTAATGAAGTCTCCTGAGCGGGAAGGCCAGTGCGTGGCCAGCCCCTTGGGCCCCTGCTCACCTTTCCCTCGGAGGTTCTGCCTGGCCTTCCGGCCCTGGGTCATGACCTCCTCCCAGGACTGGACAAACACGGCAGGGAGGGGGACAGGTAGCTCCAGGACAAGGCCGAGAAGCTCAGCAGCCAGCTGGGAGAAAGGACATGGAGTCTGAGGTGTATATCTCTGCATCATGCCTTTGTCTTTTAAAGCCTGCCTCTGTCAAAAGGCAGGTGAAAAGGGACAGGAAGCGAGCGCCCATGTCACCGGGCAGAGGAGAGCATGGCACAGCACAGCTTGGTCAGAGTGACCCACTCTGGGCTCTGATCACACCACAGGACCCTCCTGAGCAGACAGCAGGACACGTCCGCAGAGTCCCGGGGAGAGGCCTGAGCTGGCCGCACCCCCTCACGTGGCCACTTATAGATGGTCCCGCATACTTTATAAACAGGACAGTCATTAGGCCGTTCTGTCACCTGTGGGTTTCTTTCTGCCTCTCCCCCGTGAGCGGGCCTTCAGGTACCTTCCAAAGGAGAAACGCTGGAAGGTTCTGACAATATGCCCAATTGGTTTTCAAAAATGATATTCTGCTAACTGCAGGCCTTGCGAGGTGTTTATCTTGAAATCAACCAATAATGATTTCTCTGCATCTTCCTAAGGTGTGGGGAGCCCCAGCTCTGAGCAGCTCATGCTCCTCCAGGCTCCCCAGGAACAGACAGCAATCTCGGCTGCCAGACGATTTATGGCCCAGTCGGGGAAGAGAGAAATGCTGAGAGGAAATGCTTTCTGGTTGACAATGGTCGAAGCAATTGCTTGGTTCACTCAAGGAGAACTGAAAGATGCTCAAGTAGATTTAGAAAGAAAGGAATATTCCCTACTAGCTGAACCATGAGAGGTAATTTAACGAAAAGATTCCATTTCAGTTAATAAATGATTTATTAGAAATGCAAACAAATTCAGCACTTTGCTACAATAATCACTAGAATTTCAAAATAGGGGATTCACTCTCCTAATTAGTCATGGATTCAAAATTAACCCCAAACAAAGGGATTCATCTGTGAAACCTTTTGATTAGGTGACCTGGGATATTTGATACTAATTACCATATAGACATTATTTGTATGAATATTATGGTTTTAAGGTCATAGAATATGGTATAACAAAGAATGCCTGAGTAAATACTAAAATTGTGATGCTCCTACCAGGAACCCATTTGATCTTAATAATAGTTTATATATTCATATTGATTCATACTTAATAGATTATTTTCCCTACAGATGGGTTATTGCATTTGGTGGGAATAATTGTTTTTTCAATATTATGTTGGTGGGATTAATTAAGTAGTGTTTGCTTCCCCTTGCGATAATATACACAAAACCCTGAAATGCATAATATTCAGATTAGGAAGAGGAAAAGACAGCATCCCAATTGATAACGGGTGGTGGGATCGAGCCATCTCATTCCAACTTGAGTGAATAACACATGAATTCAGCAGCTTTCACTGCCTTCTAATATTGCTTCCCTCCTTTCTTCTCCCATAGAACTGATTTTTAGTGCAAGGGCTTCCCAAGCTAATGCCAGGAGGGTTTGATGTGTGTTTTGAATATCCCAGGATACTTAACACATTACTACAGTGAGTCAAAAAAATTTATGACTATAAAACTGGGAGGGGGTGGAGTGTGATTGAGAGGTGCATCGCATTTCTGATTAATTATAAAAAGTTGATGAGAACACATCACTGCTAACGCATCCGTCCTTGCTGTTGCAGGCACAACCCTGACTCAGTTCTCCTCTTCTCCTTGGTGGCTCCTGCCCACCTCTCCTCCCCCCGACCCTAACCCATAAAACTGGTCCCCAGGGCAGTATGTCCTGTCTTCCCTCATTCTTCTAACCTCCATGCAAGGGCTGTTATTAGGCACCAGAATAATCAATTCCTCCAGAGACCCCTTGTTCCTGAGCTCCCGCTCCTGCCAGCCAGCTTACATGAGCATCCTGTGGTGTCTCCAACTAAACATGCCCCAAGTTAAATGCTCGACCTCCTTCCTTCTTCCCAGGCAAAACAGGATCTAACTCTTAAACACTGTCCTTTCCACATTCCCAGATGCGAATGTTCCCCCAACTCCAGCAGTAGCCTCCCCATTTCCACAAAAACCATCCTCAGCTGAGGTCACAGCCAGAGATGTAACACTCTAGCCTCGCTGAAAACTGGAAGGAATCCCACCACCTCCCAGGACCCACAAGGCACAGCTCTCACTTAGAAGTTGCTGAAGAGGCTCCTTCATTTCCCAGCTGCTGCTCTCCTCCGAGATGCACCCTGAGGCTCAGCCACATGGATGGGTCCCCTCCACACACCAAGTGGGACTGTGCCCCTTCCTCGTGTCCATGCAGCAGAGCAGCTCCTCACCCAGCCTCCCTCTCTTGCTATGACCACTCTGTCTGGAAGTGAGTTGCTTACAGGCTCAGCCTTTCCCACAGACCAAGAGTTTTTTAGAAGCTCAACAATGAAAGAGGCAGAAGAGAACACGTTGCACAGCAACTGCTCTCCCAAATGAGAGCGGAGTTAAACTGTGCAGGAATCCAGAAGACTTCATCTCTCCTCGCCAGAGCCTCGATGGAATCCTGCAAAGCTTCCTGACCTTGGCTCTGAATGGCGGGTTTCTGGTTTGCTTGCTTCGGCGGCCGTGCAGAACAGCATGTTCAACTGCTGGGTAAACTTCCATTTTGCAAACCAGACCTCGGTGCATCTAAGTCAATTCCCCAGGCGCTGTGCAAGAACAATCCTGCTCTTTGGGACCCTGGAGTGAGCCTGAAGGGGTTTCCATGAGATGGACATGTGCCGCTGCACTGCACGGGGGTGGGGGTAGCTTCAGACCCCATATTTTCCTCCTGTTCTGCCTTTCCTGGGAGCAGCCAGGATGTCTGGATGGTTGGTAAGGGTCTCTTTGAAAAAGTACTGTCTGTCCTGTTTCCATAGTGGATGCTGTGCAGTATCACTCAGGTCTCAAAAGGTGATGCACATCTTTCAAATACAGAGTCAGAAGTTTTGAATGAGGCTTCAGAAATCATACAAGAAGTACAGCATCCATTCATGCCATAGATGAAACAAGGAAATCCCAGAGAGGTTAAGAAATCTGCCCAAAGTCACCCAGCAAGAGGTAAGAGAGCTAGAGCATGTCCGCCCAAATGGGCCTCTGCTACAATTAACTTTATTTAAAAGCATAGTTATGACTATTATCCAATGGAGGAGATTTAAATATTTATCACAACCTAATTTTAGGTATTTCATATTGTCAACACCTCAGTTATAACAGATTTTTTAAAAATGAAGAGTCTTCTTTTTTGTTGTTGTCACTGGTTTCTTTTTTGTTTTCTCATTCATTCTACAACTATTTATCGGAGGCTACCTGTGTGCCAGGCCCTAGCTTGCCCAGTGACGAGAGGGACTGATCATCTGGCTTGCTAAGAGGCAAGTAGCCCCTCCTCTCCTCCCACACCAAAGCCCCCTAACCGTCCTTCCCAGAGCTGGTCACCAGGTTGAAGAGGACGATCTGCCCACCCAGGAGTGGTCAAAGATACACTTCCACGTGGGCAGCGACCCCATCGCTATGCGCAGTGACAACGGACCACTGTCCCATCCAGGGTGTGCTGGGCTGCACTGGGGGAAGATGTCAGTGACATATGGCATTCACTTCCTTGCCCTGCCACGTCCAGACGTCGATGGTGCTGTCCTTTCACCGACCCCACGGCCAAAGGGAAGGAGAGAAGTAGACCCCTTAGGGTCCCCACGTTCTCTGTGCAGAGGCAGGAAGATTTCTTCTCCTATCTGTCCCACTGCTTCCTTGGAATAACAGATTAGATAATGGCTGACATGCTCCACACCTGCAGGAGAACAGCCACTCCTGTCAATTCAGGGCTTCCTCTGGAGATACAAACAGGAGGAGACTCCAATAGGAGCCCGGATCCCCCGAAGCTCCCTGATCCCAGACTAACACGAGCCCCCTCTCCATTATCCACGCAAGGCCTCTAGGCTTTACCCAAGGGCTCCCTCTGGCTCTTTTGCCACCAACAGACTTCTTTTCTGTCTTTGTCTTGCTGAGATGGGAGAAAGCAGGGTTGGCAGGAAGCTGTCTGGGACCTTGCTTTTTTTGTTTTCCCTGAGCCTTTCCCATTACAAATTGAACCTGTCAAGTTGGGATTCCCCTTCCCTGTTTTTAATATCCCTAATAACTCTGAGGCAGCAAACTGGTGGCCGGGAGACGGGGCATGAAATCTGTCTGCCAATATCAACTCACAGTGGGTCGAATATCACCTCACATCACCGGCAGGCTGTCCTCGGCAAGTGCCAACGCTAAAGCCCGATGCTGTGGGGGAGGAGTGCGGACTCCTGTATTTCGTTGCTAAACGTGGCCAACAGCACACCTGACAAGTGGGCATGCTGCAACTGTAATCGATCAAGAGGAATGCAAAAGTATATAGGGACGCTTGCGACGGCAGACGTGCGACGAGTCGCAGCAGTGGTACCACACCGGCACTGCCAGTCACCCGTGCTCGCTTCTTCGCAGGTGAACCCCGTTTGTTCAAGGCCCCCGATGGCTGTTTCCTTGGGCATGAACTCTGAAATCCCCGACGTACGCTGGCAGCGCATCTCTCCTGTAAAAACCCATAACGTTCTGAGAGCGCTGTTCCATGCTCCCTTCTCAGACGCTGCAAGATAAAAGAGCACAGGAGCAGGGCTGGCCAGCAGACAGTTCACCCGAGTCCCTCAGGCCCTGGGGCTGCGGGAGAATGTTCCGCTTCCTTCCCTGGGGCGGGCATGAATGGTCAATGGAGACTGCAGTGCTGGGAGAGGTGGCCCATCTTGCACGGACATGAAAGCCGCAGCAAACAAACATTTTACAAAAGACTTAAAAGTAAAAAACAAAAGCAAAAACAAAAAGACACAGAGACTGGAATGGTCCTATTGGAAATGCACATAATGAAAACTGTCCAAAATCAGAGGAGTCTATTAGAAGTGGAGTCAGAGGCCAGTGGTGATTCAGCTCAGGCGAGTTGATGAAATACATCCAGAGGAGCTCCCGACACACGCATGTTCCGAGGATCTGCTGCTTTTTGTGTCCTTGTCAAGCAACAGGTCTCTGCTCTTAGACTGGTGCCTGGTGTGAAGTCCACCTTGCGGCTGGGGGTTGATGAGCACATGGCAGAGGAGGGAAGGAACCCAGAATGTGGCAGCTGCACCTCCTTCCTCACCCAGGACATGGAGCTACAAATCAGCCCGTTGCTCAATAGACTATTTATGGCCTGCACTCCACTCTACTTGGCTTATCATTGGAAGTGCTGTCTGTCCCTCTGTGTTCTGTCCATTCTGGTTTATAATAAACAGACATGCCCAGCACAGGGTATGTAGCAGGGAGGTGACCTCTGCCTCCCTAATAAGGAAGAGAATTAAACACGACCCCTGGGTAGGCGGCAAACACCAGGAGATTCTGGCTCAGCTGCCAACCTACCCATGACCTTGAGTAGGCTCCCTTCCTCTCAGGATTTCAACGTGGATCCAGTCAACACGGGGCTACTCCTGGCTTAGAACAATCCCCTGTCTCTGGGACTTGCCTGAGTACAATGGTTGGGTTATATGACCCCAGCCTCCAGTTATGATGGATAACTAGAACTAGTCATCTGACTCCCAGGGGTTTTAGGCTATCTCTCCTAGGATTTCTGGAACTCACACTAAGGGATATGGGTAAATTTCTGTCTATGGATAGGCGCTATGGGGTCTGAGGCCGAGCAGCAGATGGTTGTATTCTGTCTGCCACAATGAAGGCGGACTACAGCAGGAAGGAATGAAGCTGGCATGCAGCAAAGAGGTGGCACAGCATTCAACCCCCAATTCTGATCGTCCCCAATGCCCACCTGTATCACTGCCTTATGTGTGCCCAAATAGTCCTTTCAATAATACTTTCAGCTCATGTGCTGACGCTGGCAATCAAAGGAGCATTGCTAATCAAGGACACATGCAGCCCTCCCAGTCGCACCCTCCACAGCAGCACACAGGCTTGAGAAACGTGTCCCCAGGTGAAGCAGAGCGGGATGCAATGTCCACGTATAACACACATTCCGAGGCCCCAGCCACAGACAACCTTTCCACCACGCCTCTCAGCTTCTTACAAAACTAAGCAATGCTTGCCACATGAGTGCAGCAACTGCACTCTTGTACATTTATCCCAGAGAAATGAAAACTTACGCTCACTCGAAAATCTGTACACTGATGTTCACAGCAGCTTTAGTTGTAATCACCAAAATCTAGAAACTACCCAAATGGCCCTTTGTTTGTACCAAACAAACTGTGCAGCTCCATACTATGGAATACAACACAGCAATAAAAGCAACAAGCCATTGATAAAGAACTTGGATGGATCTCGAAGGAATTAGGCTGACCGGAAAAAGCCAATCTTGAAAGATTCCATACCGTATGAGTCCATTAAAATAACATTCCGGAAGTGACAAAACTGCAGAAATGAAGATCAGATTAGAGGTTGCGAGGTTGTGTGAGGGCAAGAAGGAGAGAAGTGGCTGAGTCTATAAAGGAGTAGCATGGAGGCTCCCTGGGGTCAACTACCTGTACCTTGCTGGTGGTGGCCACGTGAATCTACACAGGCGATGAACAGAGGCTGCGCACAGAACTGAGCACACATGCACACACACACACACACACACGTGAGCTCGCGTAAAGCAGGGCAAATCTCAACCAGGTTGGTGGAATGGATCAGTGTCAGTTTCCTGGTTGTGGTCTTGTCCTATAGTTGTGTGAGATGCAGGCAAAGGGCATAGGGGAGCTCTACTGCTTCTTATAATTGCCTGAAAATAAAAAGTTAAAAAAAAACCATTTAAAAAAATGCTCCTTCCTATTCAAAATTATCTTCACCTTCATTTTAAGTATCACAACTGGGGTTTGATTGCTTGTACAACAGAAATATATATGCTATGAAACACATTAAATGAGAAGAAAAAGCAAATTCCATCCAGAGTAAGGTAACATCGCCAGAGCCTCAATTAACTATATATTTTTCACATATGATCTCTGGCATTCATTCGGAAAATCCAAGCATATAAGAAATCAAGACTTGACCCAAAACCAAAACCACAACGCCCTTGGGAAAAAAAAAAGAATAGAAAAAGGCCCAAAGAAGCAGAGCCACCAATAGTGTTCAAGGAATTTAAAAACTGGATACATTATTTTCATTTTTGAAAATACTAAATAGAAATTCTATATCAGAAATGAAGGATCCAATGCATGGGTCTATTAACAGATTATACTACAGATGAGAGAAATATTGAATTAGAAGACATATCAGGAAAAAAAATAACTAAATACAGACAGATAATAGGCAGAAAATTTTCAAAAAAAAGAGCATAAGGGCATTTGTGGAAAGGTCTAACATGTATGTATTTAAGTTCTGGAAGAAGTGAAGAAAAGGTATAGAATAAAGTAGAAGTAATAAGAACACTGGCTGAAAATTTTCCAAAACATTTATGAACCTGGAACAAAATGCAAACAAACAAAAACACACCTAGACATAACAGCAAAGTCATATCATATTTGACTTATGATATATTTTGATACTACTTATTTTATAAATTAGCCTATTCTTACTAATATTCAGATCAGGACAAGACTAATAGGAGGGCTGGCTGAATCATAAAGGGCAACCATTTGTTGAGTACCTGCTGGGGAAAAATCAGTAAACACAAGAGATAAAATGAATGTAAGCAGAAAAATAGAAATAGAATATTAAACTATTGTAACCCTAAAGGAAATAATGGTTCTAGTCAACGATTATCATTGGCTGCTACAAGCTCTAGGTAAAAAACAAATAGTAGTATATAATAGATAAGGCATGCTGGCAAAACCTGAAGCCACCCAATCTTAATGTTACAAGAGTGACAGCTAGACATCATGTGTCCCCTGATAGGATGCAATGGGAAGAATAGCACACCATTTACGAGTATTTTGCCTCATTGAGTCTGCACATTAAACTATAAGTTGGTAGTAAATACAGAGAACAGAGGAACATGTAAAGAACATCAGGGGGATTCAATCTGAAAAAGCCAGAACGTAGAACACTCTATATGACTCAAATTAACTCAAAGGAAAAAAATGTGGGAGAGGTAACCTAAAGATTAAGAGACTTATGAAGCGCAAACAAATCAATGTTTATACTTTGTTTAGATACTGATTTTGGCAAAATATAGAAAAGTACTTAAGGAACAGTTTTTTGAAGGTATAATAATGGTATTGTGGCTGTGTTTAAAAAAAAGTTCTTGTTTCTAAGTGATACAAGCAAAGTATTTATGTCTGACATGATAAAAATATCTGGAATTTATCCCAAAATAATGGTGGGAGGGGCAAAATGATGCTGATAAATAAATCAAGTTTAGCCATGGGTGATAATAGTTAAAGTTGAATAATGGTTAGAAAATGAAGTCATTATACTATCTACTTTTGCATATGTATAAAAACTTAAAGACAAATACCACTACTGTGATTAAAACTACACTAAAGAAAGACAAATTCCCTTCAGGGAGCAACAATAAGACTTGACAGAAACAATGAAAGTGAGAAGACAGTTGAATAATTTTCTTTAAATCACTAAAAGAAAATGACTGCCAGCCTAAAATTTTATAACTGAAATAACCTTCAAAATTGAGCTCAAACTAAAGAATTTTCAGACAAACAATAAGGAGAAAATTCAAAACCAGCAGACCCAGGTATTCTTCAGATAGAAAGCAAGAGCTATATGAAAGATCTTCATTTGATGACCATGGAAAGGAAGCAAGATGATGACTGACACTGGGAATGAACTGTAGGGAATTCCAGAGAGGTGGAACTGCAACAAGGCATGCTGGGGGTTGCATCTAGCAAGGTGGGATGGATGCCGAATCTAACAAGGCATGGTGGGGGCTTCACCTAGCAAGGCATGGTGGGAGCTTCACTTAGCAAGGCATGGTGAGGGCTGCATCTAGCAAGACATGCTGGGGGCTGCATCTAGCAAGGCATGTGGGGGTTATACCTAGCAAGGCATGCTGGGGGCTGCATCTAGCAAGGC